>JANHAO010017113.1:0-14113 GCA_026873985.1 Saraca asoca
ATTCTAACTTGAGCTCCAATTTTGGATGACCAATTGTGTGATTTAGCTTTTGTAGTCTTCATGAAAGTTGTAGATCTATCTCTTATATTTCCTTCAAGATAAGAAGAACATCAATTGGATAATTGTAGCTTGATTTATTGCGAAAATACAGAAACTGCTCAAAATGGCCAATTATGCAGAATTTTCCAATATGATGCCAATTGACATAAAATCTCAAATACACACTAACATAGTTGCAAACATGCAATTTAAGACCTTAAAATGCTAAGTATGAGGACAAATAGATGCATGAAATATTGTGTTATCGAACCCCCTCTCTGTTGGCTAGATTTATGTTTGACCAAAATCCACTATCAACAGTATTAATGTTGTTCCTGAAACTGATCCCATCAATTGAGTTGAAAGAGTTGAAGGTGCAATTGCAGGATTTGGTAGATGAAGGTTTTGTTCATCCCAGTACTTACCTTTAGAGAGCCCCTATGTTGTTTGTAAAGAAGAAGGATGGAACCTTGAGACTATGCATTGATTATCGGTAGTTGAACAAAGTCATAGTGAAGAAAAAGCATCCACTACCTAGAATTGATGACTTGTTCGATCAACTCTAGGGTGCTCAATACTTTTCTAGGATCAACTTATGATTAGGTTACTATTAGCTGTAAATAAAAAAAGAACACATTCCCAAGACAGCTTTGTGAACACAGTTTGATGACTGAGTTCTTAGTGATGTCTTTTGGACTAACAAATGCTCTTGCGGCTTTCATGGACTTGATATACAGGATTTTTAAACCATTTCTTGGATCAATTTGTGATTGTATTCATTGATAATATTTTGATGTGTTCCCCTAATGACTAGACTCATGAACAACATTTAAGATTAATGTTTTAAACTCTCAGAGAGCATTAACTCTATGCCAAATTTTTGAAATGTGAGTTCTGGTTGATAAGTGTAGCCTTTCTGGCACACATGGTTTCAAAAGAAGGTATCAATGTGGATCCTAGGAAGATAGAAGTAGTTCAAAACTGGCCTAGGCCCACTTCAGTGATGGAGATTCGTAGTTTCTTGGGTTTGGTTAGGTATTACTGCCACTTTGTGAAAGATTTCTCTTGTATTTCAGCTCTATTGACCAAGTTATTACAAGCTACAAATCAAAAAAGAAGGCATTCCTAAGACAGCTTTTCAAACATGGTACGACCACTATAAGTTCATGGTAATGTCTTTTCAACCAACAAATGCTCTTGTAGCTTTCAAGGACTTGATGAATAGGATCTTTAAACCATTTTTTAATCAATTTGTGATTGTATTCATTGATGATATTTTGGTGTATTCCTTTGATGACCAAACTTATGAACAACATTTAAGATTAGCGTTGCAAACTCTTAGAGAGCATCAACTCTACTAAATTTTTGAAATGTAAGTTTAGGTTAACAAGTGTAGCTTTCCTAACACGTGGCTTCAAAAGAAGGTATTAGTGTGGATCCTAGTAAATCAGAAGTAGTTTAAAACTAGCCTAGGCCCACTTTAGTGATGGAAATTTGTAGTTTCTTGGATTTAACTGGGTATTACTGTCGCTTTGTGAAAGATTTCTCCTATATTTTAGCTCCATTGGCTAAGTTACTACTAGCTACAAATCAAAAAAGAAGGCATTCCCAAGACAACTTTTTGAACATAGTAAGACCACTATGAGTTCTTAGTGATGTCTTTTGGACTAACAAATGCTCTTGTAGCTTTCATGGACTTTATGAACAGGATTTTTAAACCTTTTTTGGATTAGTTTGTGATTGTATTCATTGATGATATTTTGGTGTACTCGCCTGATGACTAGACTCATGAATAGCATTTGAGATTAGTGTTGCAAACTCTTAGAGAGCATCAATTCTATGCCAAAATTTTTAAATGTGATTTTTACTGTCGCTTTTTTGAGACATGAGGTTTCAGAAGAATGTATTAGTGTGCATCCCAGGAAGGTAGAAGCGGTTCAAAATTGGCCTAGCCCTACTTTAGTGATGGAGATTCGTAGTTTCTTAGGTTTGGCTAGGTATTACCATTGCTTTATGAAAGACTTCTCCCATTTTTTGGCTTCATTGACCAAGTTACCACTAACTGCAAATCAAAAAAGAAGACATTCCCAAGATAGCTTTCTGAACATGGTATGACCAATATGAGTTCTTTGTGATGTCTTTTCGACTAACAAATGCTCTTGCAACTTTCATGGTCTTGATGAATAGGATCTTTAAACCTTTTTTTGGATTAATTTATGATTGTATTCATTGATGATATTTTGGTGTATTACCTTAATGACTAAACTCATGACCAACATTTGAGATTAGTGTTCTGGGATATGTGGTTTCAAAAGAAGGTATTAGTGTGGATCCTAGGAAGGTAGAAGTGGTTCAAAACTACTCTAGGCCCACTTTAGTGATGGAGATTTGTATTTTCTTGGGTTTGGCTACTTATTGCTACTGCTTTGTGAAAGACTTCTCTTGTATTTTGACTCTATTACCCAAAAGCATGCTAAATTCGAATGGTTTGATTCATGTGAAGCAAACTTCCAATGACTTAAAGAGTGCTTGACTACGGCACCAGTACTAGCCTTACCCACCATTGGCGGCCACTACACTTTATATTGTGATGCCTCCAGAATTGGTCTTAGGTGTATTTTGATACAGTAAGGCAGAGTCATAGCCTGTGCATCAAGGTAACTCGAGAAACATGAACAAAACTATCCTACCCATGATTTAGAGATGGCTGTAATAGTTTTTTCTTTGAAAATTTGGCGCCATTATCTGTGTGGTGAGAAATGTGAAATTTATACTAACCATAAAAGCTTAAAGTACTTATTTAAGTGGAAAAATATAAACTTGAGACATCACCATTTGATAAAACTGGTGGAAGATTATGACTGCACAATTTTGTATCATCTAGGCAAGGCCAATGTGGTAGCCAATGCTCTGAATAGGAAGCTTGTGGGAAGCCTTGCTCATATTGACGTTCCTAAAAGGCCAATCATTCAAGAGATGCATGAGGTAGAAGCTGGTGAAACTTAGTTACAAATAGTAGAACCTAGTATATTCATGGTTCATATGTGAGTACAATTTCCATTGGTTGATCAAATTGTGGCTACACAGGCTCAGGATGCAAACATAAATAGGTTGCTAGACAAAATGAAGAAGAGACCAAATACTGGTTTAGCAAGAGATAGTAAGGGAGCCTTGGTTTATCATGGTCAGGTGTGGGAGCCAGAAATTTCAAATTTACAACAATGACTCATGTATATGACTCACTTATCTTCTTATGTTATGCATCTTGTAGCAATAAGATGTATTAGGATCTTAAGATGGGTTATTAGTGGAAAGGAATAAAGTGAGACATAATGGAATTTGTTTCCTAATGTCTCACATGCTAGTAAGTGAAAGTTGAACACCAAAGACCCATAGGCCTACACCAAAATATAGAGATTCCTAAGTGGAAATGGGAGAGAGTGACTATGGATTTTCTTATTAGGTTGCCAAGGACTTCGAAAGGCTATGATTCCATTTGGGTGATTGTGGATCATTTGACCAAGAGTGCTTACTTTCTTCTAGTGAAGACAACTTATTCAGCCTCTTAGTATGCTCAATTATGCCTGGGTCAGATTGTGTCTTTACATGGAATTCCATTATCAATTATAGCTTATCAAAGTTCACCACTCGATTCTAGAGATATTTTCAAAAGACTTTAGGGTTACAATTTCATTTCAGCATAGCTTTTCACCCTTAATTGATGGTCAATCTAAAAGGACCACTCAAGTCTTGGAAGACATGCTTCGGGCTTGTATGGTAGAATTTGAAGGTAGTTAGGAGAGATGCTTGCCTTTGATTGAATTTGCTTATCACAACAACTACCATTCTACTATTCAGATGGCTCCTTTCAAAACATTGTATGGAAGGAAATGCATATATCCAATCAGATGGTTTGAAATAGGAAAAGTAAAGCTCTTAGGCCTCGACTTACTGTAGGACACAAATGAAAAAGTTAAACTCATTCTAGAAAAGTTATTAACAGCTTAAAGTCACCAAGTCCTATGTTGACAAGAAAAAAAGAGATTCAAAATTCCAAGTGGGAGATTAGGTGTTCCTAAAGAGATTACCCATGAAAGGAATAATGAGATTTGGCAAAAAAGGGAAGCTGAATCCCCGATATATAGGCCCATTCCCTATTGAGAGAAGGATTGGTGTTGTGGCATACAGGTTGGATCTACCTTCAGAATTGGAAGGTATTCATCCTATTTTTCATGTATCTATGTTGAAGAAATGTATGTCAGATCCATAGGAAAAAGGAAATGACTTAGGAGCCTGAGTCCTTCATGATGGAAAAATACTCCTAGCTGTTTGAATGAGCTAATGGTATGGAACTTCACTTCTTATGACTATGCTTCTAGAATTTGAGGATGAATTCTTTTGTTAGGGGAAGAGTTTGTAATACCTTAAAAAAATAGAAAATATTTTTTTAAGGGACTAAAGTGTAATTTTTAAATTTTTGTTAGAGCCATAATGTAATTTTTCCTTTTTCCATAAAGACCACTTTGAAAATGTTGATAAGTCAATGGGGCAAAATTGTAATTTGCCCCATTTTATTTTATATTATACTTCTCCAGTAATTGGCTTTCTTCCTCATGCTTGAAGCTTTCTTTTGTTTGGTTGTTGCACAATTACCAACGATCCATTTCCTCCACTTCAATTCATCACTGTCCAGCCACCTTTGATCGCCAACCACCTTCCTTCCAACTCTTCGATGCTTTCTTCTTTTGTCCTCTTCCTGGATGCTTCAACCAACATCCAAGATGGATTTGCCCACCTGTACTTTGGATGGTGGTGAGTATTCTTAAATCATTAGATTTATTTTATAGCAACTTTACATTAAGTTTTCAAAAGATCTTGTTGAAATGCTCATTCTTCAAAGTTGAGGAAAATTGAAATTTTCTTGTCAAATTACTTTAGTTAAATTCCTATTGAAGAACTAAGCACACTAACATCAAATTTTTGGAGTTTTAGTAGAAAATCCAAGTAGGTGGCTCTACTACTTGATTTTGAAATTTCAACTTATAAGATAATTGTGCTTAGTTAGAGGACATTAAAATTTAGTTCAAGTATTGATTTTGATGTTGCTTAAACCTAACTAGGTTGAGTGACTCAATTTTTTCCACGTTGATTGATCTAGCTCTTTAATGAGTTTTTAAGGTATGTAGATAATCCTATGCTTTTGATAAATCCCATTTACATTATGAAATAATTTTATGAAATGAGTTATTATGATTTATGGAATAATGGGATTTCTTTATGTGACTCATTTCAAAAGTTTAACATTATATTATATGTACATAAGAAATTGATTTGACATGATGAAATTATGCTTTTTATCTTAATTTACATTGTTGAGACTAGTGATTTCATTTTGCTATATGATGATTAAATATGAAAATGGTTTAGCATATTTATGCATTTTATAATGATTATTATTTACGAAAGCAAGGATTTCATATTATGTGATATGGAAATGTTATTATTTTTGAAACTTATGCTACCTGGAATGTTTAATGATATGTTTTGATTATTGATATTATAATATGAATAAAATGTCTTTTATTTGTGGAAACACTTAGTAGCATCACATTTTCAAATGATTTGTTAATTTGAGGTCTTGGATCCTTAGGAAATTCATTGGTAACCTCAAGTGTATCTGTGACTAGAATATATGATGATGTAATAAGGGGAGAGCTATCAAATGAATGGATATTCAATAGGTGTGTTTGGGTGGATTATGGGGATGTTTATAATGTTATGGTTACCTCTACAAATTATCCTTTGGGATTCTAGTTGAGTGTTTTACTGCTTGAGTATTGATATCTTTTAGAAAGCTTTATTGAAGTTCTCTCATGTTCACGCCATGATAGATATTTTTCATAATAGCATACTTTGTTGCTCATTTTTTTATTGTCGAATATTATATTTTATTTATTTAACTTTCTTGATGGATGAAAGCTTTCAATCTACTTTGAGATTTTGACTTTCAAATGGCTAAGCTTATCTTTACGATTATATACATATTTTATCTTTTAGATGTCGAATATGAAATTATAAATGAACTTTTAATTTTTATGGGATTATTTACTCATTGAGTTTCAATGAAACTCACTCTATTTTCTATATATATTTTTCATAACCTGAGGACACCTCCACTATTCTTCTATTTCACACTAGTACATGATCTGCTCATTGTTCAAGTAAACCTCCTTTTGTGGAGTTTAAAGGTATATTAATAGTGAAAACCTTGGTAGTTGATAGATTTGTCCAATGCATGCATGTATTAATAGTGAAAATCGTGCATTTTGTTGTATTATTGTATAGGATGTGGTGCACATGTAGCCCTTGTCAGTTATATAAGCCTTGTGCCCAGATGCTAAAAAAATAGAGAAAACTCTATCAAGTTCTCGATAGATATTGACATGTACATATTTGGTTATGCATTGATGTAATTGTGAGTCTTTGGTATATTATTTTGCATTATGAGGTTTGTAGGGGGTTTCCTAATGGTAACCTTCTATGCAGTTATATTCCGTAGATAGGGACATGACATAGTCTTATGTAAACAATCAAACAAAAGGAAGCAAAACAAAACAAAAATAAATTTTAGCATGTGATCAATAACAAACAAACAAAAGTCTAGCAGGCTAAGCAAAGCAAATAAAGAGCAAAAGGGAAAACAAAATAACAAAAACAAAAAAAATAAATGAATAAAAAAATGTGATGGGATAGGGACACAAGTGGAGGACAGGGTCTTATCTAGTGTCCTACACCCACTCCCTCTTTTCTTCATGTCAAGTCTTTGCTACTTTGCATTTTTTTTTTGTACAATCCAACTTGAATATCAAGAATCATCAAGTTTATAGTCAAGCCAAGAAGAGGAACATTATCACATTTTAAAAGTTAATCTTCAACATTTTTTGCACTGAGTTTGAGATTAAGAGTTTGATTCCTAACTTTCTCTTTTTCTCTTCTGAGATCTACTTCTTTCTTTCTATCAGTTTGGTTCTTCTCTCTTTGTGGCTATCATCTTCCTTTTTCTTTTAATAGATCCCCCTTGAACAACATGTTCTTTTTTCATGTTGACTATTTCTACTCTTTCTAAACTGTAATCATATAAATAAGAAGAAAAAATAAAATGAAAATAAATAAAAAATGCTATGGGTGTGTGCACATATGAGATGAGGCAGGAAGAGAGAGAAAGAGAGAAATACCAATGTTGCAAAGTTTTGGGGAAGTTTTTGTGATTTTCAAGGATTTGATGATGACTAATTTGTTGATGATGTTTTACAATTTGTTTCAGGTGTGATTTGAGTTTTTTTGCAAATCCTTCTCTTTGAAGAAGCAACTATTTTTTTCCTCTCTATTTTCTATGCTACCCTTTGAAAGGAAGCTTACAAAAGGGTAGTGTCCATTTTTGATTAATTTTGATATGATTCTAGTCTAGTTTCTGTTAATGTAGAAATTTGATTCGTACGGAGATTCCCAGATTTCGACTAATGGAGGATGAGTTCATGGATCCAAAGCTGCTTCTGAAGTGCATAGAGACAGAGGGAGAGGAGGAAGGAGGAGAGTGGCGCGGTGTTTTTAACATGGTTCGGCAAAATCTGGACGGTATCGGACCCTGCATCCATACCGAAGCTTTTATTAATATTTGAGAAGGGATTTTTTGCAGAGTTTTGGCATATATGCTTCTTGGCCCATTCTCCTCTCCTAACAATACATTCCTTTTTATAGAGGAGGGAAAAGTCACATGTAATAAATACAAGCTACAGTTGAGTTACATCAAGAAATAAATAGAAAAGACAGATGGACTCTTATAATTTGACTGTTGTAGGCTTTTGTCTATGGAATGGGCCCTTCTTGTCAGTTGTGGACTTGCATTTATTTATGTCTACCACTCAGCATTGCTTTACCATGTGAGGTGTCTGTCATCCTAGGCTGGGGATCCCTAGCTCGGGGTCATTGCGAAAGGTTACTGTAGTGAGCTCAATGCTATTGTAACGGGATAGCAAGCTCAAGCAGGACAGCTGACTACTTGGCAAGTTGGTCTTGTGATGACCTCACTGTGTCACTTTCTGGAGGTAAGCGAGGTGGAGCTCATTGGGCTTCCTTAGCAAGCTGAGCAACTTAGCCTCTGCTAGGCTCGAGTTCGTTATGTTATCTCAAGGCCATTTTTCGCCTAGAACATAAGCCCCCTAACTCTCGGTTTGCTTTATAGACTGAGAGTTGCAAATTTTTTGAGACTTTGTCTATATCTTTAGTTAGAGTTCTTGCTTGACCGGATCATCATTTCATATGTCTTTTCATTCTGCTTTAGGCCATGCTTTCTTCTATTTACCATTTTTGGCCATTGGCGTGGCATTGCTATTTGTTTTGGGTCGTTGGATGAAGACCAGCCAGATGTCTTCTGGATTCTTCAATGGTCCGAGTAGGTCTTTTTATACTCTAAGGAACTTCCTCTTTTGCCTCAGAGAAGTTTGATGTGAGAGGTTGAAGAGCCCCTTGCTTTTTCAGTGTCTTGGCTTCTGGTGAAACTAGCTGAGACATGGATGGCCTGTTGCAGAGCGTTGGGAGGCGTGGATAGCCTGTTGCACATGGCTTCACCACAGGATCCGTTTGGCAGGCTCCTAGGGAGTCTTGTGCTGATCTTGGACCATCTTCCCCGGCTCCCTTCATGGAATCCAGTATGGTTGTTGGGACTCTTGGCATCCTCTTGAGCTATGTTGGGTTTGGTCTAGTAGGAACCACTGACTGAGTATAGGAAGATTGTAGGAATGGAATTGCTAGTCTTCCTAATGGTGGGAGTTTGCCTCCTGGTTTAGCTGACTCATCGCTTTCTTGTTAGAATGGTAGTATTAGGCTTGTAGACTTCTTGCCTTTGTTTCTGTATTTCTTCTTCAACTGATGTAATTTTACCTCTTTGAGGCCTCTTGATGTATGAGCTCTTTTGTGTCTGGAAGCTGTATCTGATGCTTTGCGCATCACTGCTTGTACATTTTTTATGATTAATGAAAGGTTTCTTTGGCCAATCGGCTACACTTTAGCTTTTTGTCATTTGGTTGGTTGCCTTCGACAAGTGAGAATCAAGTCGCATACAAGTTATGACTGATGAGAGCTCATACATGAGCAGTGATTTTCTGGCTGCATGAGAGCTGCTGGCATGTGTGCTGCACGAGAATTGTGACAAGTTTATTTGGTGTTCCTGCTATGTGGTGAGCTGGTCATCCATCATTTTAATTTGAATATGCTGCTGAGGTAGGCTCTCAGGCTATCTCACCCTCAGACGTAAGGTAGGCTCTGGGGCCATCTCACCCTCGGACGTGAGGTAGGCTCTAGGCTGTCTCACCCTTGAACAAGTTTTGTAGCAATCGAGGTGATAACTCGTCGTGTAGCGAGGTTGCATATTTGTACCACATCAAGCTTGTTGCTTAGTGGTTAGGGAATTCTCGATCATAGTTCATGGGACTTGGTTTGTTCTGGATGTATCAACAGGGTATGCCTTGCGCTGCCTCACCCTTGGATGAATCCTTGCCATGGAGGAGTGAAAACTCTTTGTTTGGATAATGCTTTTTCAGCCATCGGCAACTTGCATTGATTCAACACGAAATAATTGATACAACTTATCATCACTGATCACAAGTAAATGTTACAAGATTAGAATATGGTTATGATGGAGGGCCCAAGCTCTTAAGTAATGACTCGCTGAGCTTATTGAGTGTGCTGCCCTGGCGGTCTTACCACGTAATCCTGTAGTCAGCCTTTTCTGATGAAGTTTTTAATGGCATCTTTCAATGCTTGACATTCTGAGGTGGTATGTCCAACCTTGTTATGATAAGCGCAGAATCTACTTGGATCTCTGGACTTGGTGGAGGCTCTCATTAGTCTGGGCCTTCCAAAATTCTCATTGTGTTTTTTTGCAGCAAAAATTTTGTCCAGTGTGTTTGATAAGATGTTGTAGTTTTCGAAGTGAGCTCTAGGTTACTGAGGCTTTACCTTCTTCATGAGCTGATGAGTGGGGTCATCGTGGATCTTGTTACCCCTCTTTTTGCTTATGATGGGACCGCTAGAGTCCACATTCTGCTTAGGTTCCTCCATTTCAAAGGTTTATTTCCATCTCATTTGTTTAGTAGCTCGCTAGTAGAATTCAATAAGGTCTCGAGTCAGGGACTTGTAGAGGCTTCTGTATAGTTTTCCATCTTTGCAAAGTCCCGCTGTGATGGCTATTAAGATGTTTTCCTCTAAAGGATTCTCCATGGAGTTAGCTTCATTCCTGAATCGGGCCATGTAATCTTTCAGCAGTTTGTTCTTGCATTGGAAGATCATTACAAGATGGCAAGGAGGCGCAAGCTACCTCTTCATGGCTTGGTATTGATCAATAAATTTTCTTTGGCACTCTTCCCAGTTGCTAACGCTACGAGCTGGGAGGTGTCTAAACCATGCCTGAGATACTCCTCCTAGTGTGGCCAAGAAGACATGACATTTCACCAGGGGGTTATTTGTCTGAAGATCCATTTGGATATTGAACACATCTAGGTGGCCACTTGGGTTGCTATTCCCATTGTACAGTGGGATCACGGGCACCTTGAGTTTCTGTGGGAGAGGTTGTGTCTTGATCTCCACAGAAAATGGTGAGCATTCTTCGTAGCGAGGTTGATTGCTTTGAGGCCATGGGCATTCCTCTAACAACTTGAGCCTTATGAGGATTTCCTCTATTATTTGGTTTTGTGTTTCAGGTTGAAGGGTGGAGCTTCTTGCTCATTGTGAGCCCCCCAGTTGTTGGCTATCATGATCTTCGTGAGTTTACCTCTAAGCTTCTTTACGAAACTGCTAGAGCTATATCATGATTTCTTCTTATTTTTGCATGTTCTGAGCTTGAGCTTGTACCAATGCTTTGACAATCTCAGCCAACTCTCTTACCGTGTTTTCGAGCACTAGCTGGGGTTGGCCGAGCCCTTGAGCCTTTTGAGTTTCAGGGGCAATAGTAGACTGCTGGTGGACTCCTACAGTGGGTATGCCCATTGGTTGGGGAGTTGGAGTGGTTGAACTCTAAGTAGTTCTTCCTCTCGCCATTGTTAAGTTGCAATGAAGACTTTAGAGAGCAAATGGATCCCTACAGACGGTGCCAAAAATGTTGACATCGAAATTTAATTCGTACGAAAAGTCCTAGATTCCAACCAACGGGGGATGAGTTTAAGGATCCAAAGCTACTTCCGAAGTGCATAGAGACAGAGGGAGAGGAGAAAGGAGGAGAGTGGCGCAGTATTTTTAACGTGGTTCAGCTAAATCCGGATGGTACCGGATCCTACGTCCACAGTGGAGCTTTTATTAATATTTGAGAAGGGATTTTTTGCAGAGTTTTGACATATATGTTTCTTGGCCCCTTCTCCTCTCCTAACAATACATTCCTATTTATAGAGGAGGGAAGAGCCACATGTAATAAATACAAGCTACAGTTGAGTTGCATCAAGAAATAAATAGAAAAGACAAACAGACTCTTGCAATTCGGTTGTTGTAGGCTTTTGTCTGTGGGATGGGCCCTTCTTGTCAACTGTAGACTTGCATTTGTTTGTGTTTGCCACTCGGTATTACTTTACTGTGCAAGGTGTCTGTCATCCCGGGCTGGGGATCCCTAGCTCGGGGTCAGTACGGAAGGTCACTGTAGCGAACTCAGTGCTGCTGTAGTGGGATAGCGAGCTTGAGTAGGATGATTGACTGCTTATCGTGTTGGTCTTGTGATGACCTTGCTATGTCATTTTTCGGCAATAAGCAAGGTGGAGCTCACTGGGCGTCCTTAGCGAGCTGAGTAACTTAGCCTCTGCTGGGTTCGAGTTCGTTTTGTTATCTCAAGGCCATTTTTTGCCTATAACACTTTCAAAGTTGTGGTCCTAAATTTGGAATGATACACTAACTCTTCTTCACTGCTTAAGAAGAAAGTACTGCACAAAGCAAGCATTTTGCATGAAAGGTATAAAAATAGTTTTGCGCCAAATTAAAAAATAATTGGATTTTTAATTTTGATTCGCTTCCATATTTAATTTTTTTTTATATTAGTTATAAAAATTTGGCTCTTTAATTCATACTTCCATGAATGGATTTAAATTAGATACTTGTTGGGATTAAAAGGAAAGAAATTTCATTTGAATAAAATTTTTAATTATAACTTAATTTTAAAGAAATTGTAAAACGATAAAAGATAATGCTCTCAAACTGCTGTGTCAGTTGGGTTTTCAATTTCCAAATTATTACATATTTAGATTCTATAATTATATATCATAATAAATATTATATTTAATTATCTTTGAAAAACAGAATTAATTGTTAAGAAATCAAAATTTTAGTTGAACATGAAACGATGAGATATTGTTATGCTGGTAGGGTATAACAATATCGATAAATCTAATCAAATGATTAGATATTTCAATTATTTCTAAAACTAATTTGAAATAATCAATGATATTATTCAAATAAAACACATTTAATTATAAAGAAACGCTAAACTACAAGACATCATGCTTTTAAATATTGTACGAATTAGATTTTTAATTTCTTTCATATTTAATTTCAATAATTAATTGAATATTTATTAATTTTAAGAAATAGAAATTAATTAATAATGATGTCAAAATTTTGGTTGACTTTGAAACAAAAGAAATGGATTGATACTCTCAAATCAATTTGCAAAAATATTTAATTTGGTGTGAGAAAATTGATTTTCAAAATACATTAATTGGTAATAAAAATTTGTCAGACAAATTGATAATTGAAAAAAATAATTGGCATAACATCTGGCATGTGATAATATAAAATAATAAATTAATTTTTAATTCCATAAAATGAATTAATTTAGAACTATTGATGATAAAACTTTGTCACACAAATTGATTATTTAATTATGACTTTATTCTATATTTAGTTTCTTTAACTAATTAAATATTTATTGTGGTTAGGGAGAAGAAATTTTTTTGAATTAAATATATTTAATTATAAGTTATTTAGAAAGAAATGTAATATTATATATATTTTGAATTTCCAAATTATTCCATATCATTCCATGTTTAGTTTCTACAATTAATTATCATAATTAACGTTATATTAATTATTTTTTAAAAAAGAAATTAATTATTAAGAAGCAATATTTTGGTTGAACATGAAACAAAAGGTCAAATTTCATTTAATTTAAAAAAATTATTATAGTTAGCACCCTTAATGGTGTAATGACACTTAATATTATCTTGGAGTTTTCCTCTTCTTCAATGTCCTGGATTTGAACCTAGAACACTATGTGTGTGTACTAAATGGCTTACCACTCCTGTTATGACAAAAAAAAAAAAGAGTTATTATAAAAATTTAATTTCACATAATAAAATTCACTTTTTAAAAAAAAAATAGATTGGTATTAAAGTTTTGTCAAACAAATTATTTAATAAAATAATAAACTAAATTAAAATCTCAATAAATTAATCTAAATAAGATATTTTATATTAATATAATTTATTACAATTTTTTGAAATAATATTGCATTTAATTGTATTTATTATAATAAATAATAATTAATTGTTTAATTGTAATTATAAGCAGATAATCAATTTGAAGTCTATCGTGTCACCTTCTAGTGCTCCTTTTATTAATAAATTGACATGTGATATTTTTGGATACTATTTTTATATATTTGAGTATAGATTGATAAATGGTTACCCATGAATCAACTCAATATATATGACCTTTATATAATAGTATCAATAATAAATCAAATCACATCTATCTAAAAATTAATATGAATACATGGATCAAAATAACCTAATATGGCTCTTATTTAACTGGGTCAGTAATAATCTAATTTATATTTATTAAAAAAATAATATGAATGGATATGAATATATAAATGAATATAGGTCAAAATTGCCAAGTTTAAATTGTTGGAATAATTTTGTGGACTAACATAAATCATGTTTTTATAATTAAAACACAGATTTAATATTTAAGTTAATTATGAGTGTTTTGTATAAATAGCCCAATTATATGATCCATTTTGTTTAATGGACTGCACCTG
>JANHAO010017114.1:0-14105 GCA_026873985.1 Saraca asoca
ATTTCTAATTTGATGAGGGGCCAAATTAGAAATTACATTATTATATATAGGGTCATGGTCCCCATTTGAAACAACACTTTTATTTCTCCTGACATCCCTTCATCAGAGAAAAAAAAAAGAATACAAAAAGTTGTTCTCAAGTGGAAAACCAACCCATCCAACCCATCCAAAATCTGTCTGATCAATTCAATTAATGGATCAAGGTACGCTTCCGTTTAATCTATTTTCTCATAGATTCAATGTGAGCATTGTGAATATGTTGGAATTGATTAAGATGTGATATTTTCTATGTATATATTACATTTATGAGTAAATTTAAATCCAACAGCAGTGACTTCAAAATATTTTATTTATATAGTATTTCAATTTTGTGCTTCTCATTAAGAAAGCTTCCAGCATAACTATCCACATAACATACAAAAAAGAGTGAGGAATTTAGTTTAAGATTTGTTCTAATTACTAACTGATTGTTTTTCAATATATAATCAATTCTTTAATTATATTTCAATTTTCTAGGAAATTAGATGGATTTAGTAAATCTAACATCTTTACAACTTCACAAATCATCAGACATGTTGTTTGCATCATAGGCATATACTGTTTTGCAAATATAGCATGTAATTATTGCCGACTTACCTTACATAAAACAAGCGGACCATTAGAATTATAAATGAATTTATATTATTTCACAAGTCCCTTTTTTTATAGATTTTTGTGTTTCTGAATATCAACATACGAGATATTGGAGTTAACTATGCTTCTATATGGATAAAAAATATGTTTAGAGTGATTGTCTTCCTCTTAGAATTACAATCCATTCAAACCACATATCAAATTATCAATCCATACGTTTTATCATTATCTTTATTAACCAATCAATTAAAAATTGTGCAAAATTATATCTGAATACCTGAAAAGTTATACATCATAATTATTATTTCTGCAGACTCACTATAATAATGAAGTAAAAATAAATAAGAATAGTCTACAGTACCTTAGCTAAACTCATGGTACAAGTACCCTGGCTAACACACTAATCAAATTTGGACACACGACACACCAATTCAAGTCAGCAGCCCCTCAACCAAGTGCAGCAGGTTGCTTAGCTTGTGAGAATTGTTGTTTTTATTTTATAGTTTATAACTATAATTGTCAGCTATTTCAAAACGTAGTTGTATTAAAAGCTTAATATTTTACAGAGATTTCATTTTAATTTATTGAGAGTATAAAGAATTTTTAAACTATTAGCTACTCATGTATTATTATATTATTAAAAAATTATATAAATCCTTTTTATTATTAATAAAAATTTTAGTCACTTCTATTTTTTAAATTATGGTATTGATTGATACAAATGAATTACATTGAAAATATATCCCATAAATGCCACTAAGTGATTAAGTCATTTTTTAAATTGACTCTCATTTGCCATATAAAACATAGTTAATGAAAATTTGGAAAATTTAATTAACTTTCAAAATCACAATTAAGTAATTTTCTAATGAAAATTTAGAAAATTATAATTAATTTGCTAACTAAATAAATTCCATTAAAACTTATGAGTAGTTCAGATTATCTCTCTAAAATAATATTAAGATTTCGTCTCATAATGTCATGCCCCCAATCCAGAAGCGTGACCCACTTAAGAATTTATGTGGTGGTTTCTTCCTACAACCTTTTACATAACATCTGAATTTAACCAAGTAAAATAAAGCAAAATAGGCTTCTGTTTCACGAAAAAGGATGAATGAAGAAATACAACACATCTTTTTCAAGAAATTTATCTTTACAAACTTTTCAAAAGATTTTACAAAAAATTTGATACTCTCTCATTATTTTCATATGTTTGTCGAGATTACTTGCCCTCATACAACTTATATTGAAAAACTAGAATTCCTCACATAAATTTCAATTTACAAAATACTACGATGTGTAGAATATGATGACTCAATGCATATACACATGAAACCATTGGCTGTGAAAATTATTCCTCTAAGAGTCATGTCTTCGTACTTGACTAAGGTGGACTACAAGGCAATGAACAAACCAACAAACTAAAACTTTTTTTCGAAGGAAAACATAATAAATTTTAATAAAAAACCTGTAAGTAAATAACTGTCTCTAGCATGGAAAGTGGCTTATACATTGTTCAACCATCACATGTAGAAAAGCAAGGTAAGCATAATCAAAGGACAAGCTCCCACTAAGCCACTTTAGTCATTTACTACAACTAATTCTTGGCAATGTCAAACCATCAAGAAGTATCATATAAGCACGTTTAATCAAATAAGAATGACTCCTAGTGACTTCTGGCTAATAAAGAATTAACTCACAACTAATTTAATCAATTAAGAATAATTCTTGCAAATGTCCAATTAACCAATGAAGCATCAATTTGGTAATTTCAATCTATTAGCAAGAAAACTGTAAGTGCTCATTTAATTGAGGAAACATTACATTAGCAATTTCAACCGTAATCTACTAAGCAATACAAAGGAATTACCAACTTAAATAGAAATTTGGATCCATGAATAAATTTCTCTAAGGAATATCCCTTTGCAATTTTTTAATTCTCCATTCACCTTAGTGTTCCAAACAATTTAACTCCCTTTGCAATTTCAAATTGGAAGTTTCTTAAAAAACTTACTTCTTGAATCCATCTCTCCATCTAAACATAATTCAACAAAGCAATGGTATCAAGTTAAAAATTCATCATTTCATCATATCTTAGTCAGCAATAATACACAAAATATTTAAATCAAAGCAAAGGTGCTCACATAAGTCAATTTTCCCCCATATACAAGTTGGAATTATACCAGTAAGGCACATGAGCATTTACCATGCTCATTCCACATTCAAGAAGCCATATCATTAAGGACAAATAAAGAAACACAACATTCCTACTTCCTACATTCACACATTGCAACAAGGACACACGAAACTAATTTACTCATTCTTCCCTTATCTAAGGAGCAATTTCACTACGGGTACATTTCCAACACTAATCATTTTTCTAGCCTAACTAGCTTAAAACCACAAAGTGGCAAGCATACATCCAATTATACCGAATCAGCACATTGTATAAATAAATAAAAGTGACCTTTTTTACACAGAAGCTCAATATTTAATCATCAGAATTCCTCATTCACACAAATACATACTCACCATTTGCCAACGTACATCCCTCTAAATCCAACAATTTGTAGTTTAATCAAGAAAAGAGGCTTAAGGTTCAAAGAAACTCAAGATGTCCCAACAAACCCAATCGAAGTTTTCATTCCACACAATCATCCAAGATTCAATATAATTTTAAATCCAAATCTAGTAGTGCTTAAAGCCTAATGGGCTTCATGACAATCATAGTCCTAAATTTTATCTCTTTATTTTATTTTTTTAAAACTATAGATAACAATTTCAACATACCAATAACTCTATTTCAATCAAATCAAACTATAAGGCCCATAAGACTTAAGTTTGTATCCTTTTGCACAATTTAGCACACAGCCCAAGTACAAAAAAGAGTGAACTACTTACTCACCTTAGCCAAAACCTTAGTAGTTCAAAACATTATGAGAAGTATGCCAAATCATGATTCCAGCTTCAATCTAGGTTTTCTTTCAATTGACCTAAAATTAGAGCACAAATCCCTTTAGGGCTATAGGAAATCTCCCCAAACTGTTGTCCAGCCCTAATTGTTTGAATTTCCCATCAATAGGAAAGTTAGGGCTTATGTAAAATAGGGAAAATACTCAGTAGAAATTCTGGTGGAAATAGAAAATTGTTTAAGAAAATATCTCACTTCTAAAATTTGTAGAGAATTAAAGAAATGAATAAAAATAACAATGAAAATAAAGACACAATTTTTCATAGAAAACCTCTAAACTAAAGGGGAAAAACCACAAGAGAATTAACATAAACTTTATTATGAAACTGCAAAAATTATAAATTTTAACTCTCTATCACAAACCCAAATCCCAATTACATCTAATTCTCTCTTAAACAATTCGCTCACTATAATAATATTTCTTTCTTACTCTATAGACACACACACACATAAACACATACACATAGACACACACAAAATACATCAAGTTTCTACACCTCAAAGACCCTCATAATGCTTATATATATATAGCTAACAAAAAAAATAATCAAATTTTATTAGGATCCAAGTCTAACATAAACTAATCATAGAATTTTCTTCTTTTCAAACTCTATCTCTTTTTCTGTAAAAATTATCCTCTTTCTTTTAAAAAACTACTTTTTAAATTTAAGTCAAACTCTACATTCTCCACCTTGACTTTAATTATACCTCTTCAAAATTTAGTTGATTCTCCAACACAAAACTACAACTCTTCACTTGAGAAAGCTAGTAAGAATCAATCTTGTCAAATCCTCAACAAAACTCACATTCTTCATAGGAAGTGTCACATGCTTTACCTTCTTCACTTCATTGTATGTTTCATCATTTATGTTTCTCATTATTGTATTTCCCACTAACTTGTACAATTTCTTGCAAGTCATTTTACTTTTCATAATAATCAAATTACCTTTACTAATTTTTTGGACTCCATTTCTAGTGGAATATACACATCTTAAAGGATCCAATTTACCTAAAGAAATTAAATTCTTTTTCAATGATGATGCATATTACACATCCTTCATAGTCTTTATACTATCATCATGCAATTCAAGTTTCACATTGCCAATACCATATACATTTGCAATATCACCATTAGCCATCTTCATAATTCCAACTTGACAATTATTATAAGTATCAAACATCTTCTTATTTGCACAAACATGACTAAAGCATGCAGAATGAAACAACTAACAATCATTGGAATCATTCTTACATTCATTACTCATTAAATTCACATAATCTTCATTATACAATCATCTTGTGAAATTGCAATACCAACAATATTAGCATTGTTTTCCTTTTTCTCTTTTATTCTCTTAAACTTCTCTAAATTATCATTCATCTTTTCACACATCCATTTAAAATGCCCCTTCTTATGACAATAAAAATGCTCATAGTCAATATAATCTCTCCTCGGCCTTGAACTAGACTAATAAATCCCTCATCTATTTGGGTTGCTACTATGGTGGGAACTTCAACCACAACCATCACTAGCTACATAAGTAGTTGCCTCAGATCTAATAGTAGGCTTTCTCAACTTTTCATTCTCTAATATAGCAAAATTGCATCTTCCATTTTAAGTATATTTTTGCCAACCAACAGCACAGTCACCAAACTATAATAAGAATCTAGAAGAGATGAGAGCAACAACAAAGCTTTATCCTTATCCTTTACTATAACTCTCACACCTATAAATTGAGATAGCAACTTGTTAAAATAATTAAGATGGTCTCTCATATCCATTCCTTCATCCATTCTCAATTAGTACAGTTCTTTCTTTAAATACAATCAATTTGTGAGAGATTTTGAAAAATGTTTTCTAGTTTGTTGCATAGATCAATAGCATAAATTTCATCTAAAACATTATATTTTACCTTAGGTGCCAAGCTTAGCTAAATAGTACTTACTACCTTCATCTTGATCTCTTCTGAAGCTTCATTTGTCATATTCTTAGACCTCTTCCCATTTAACATTCTAATCAATTCTTGCTACACCAAATATCTTTCACTATACTCTGCGATAAGTTGAAATTGCTCTTCCCATCAATTTGCCCTATCTCAAACCTGTTGCTTACAGCACCTTTAACTTTTGTTATTTTAGGTCACAACTTTTGGTACCATTTATTAGAAAATATATCCCACTTCTAAATTTATAGAGAATTAATGAGACAAATAAAAATAACAATCAAATTAAATACATGATTTTTCATGGAAAGCCCTTAAATTCATGAGGAAAAACCACAAGAGAATCAATAAAAACTTCACTATTAAAATGGAAAAATTACAAAATCTAACTCCCTTTCACAAATTAAAATCCCAATTACACTCAATTCTCTCTTGAATATTTCACTCCCAATAATTTTATTTCTTTCTCACTCTACACACACAAAAACACCAAGTTTCTCTGCCTTAAAGACTCTCATCACACTTATATATGAAATATATAGGAATATCATTAACATTTCACTAATTTTGTGATAACAATGACAATAAGAAACATAAAACTACCACTAATAACACTGAAAAGTTTAGCCAAACTTATTCTAGACACTTACTTGCAAATAATTTTACATATAAGCCTTTGGTCAGTGGATCCATAAGCATACAATCCATGGAAACATGAAAAATTCTTGCATATCTTCTCTCTAAAAATTGATACTTAATATCAAAATACTTTGTACAAGCGGTAGTCTTATTATTTTGAGAGGATTTCATTGTGACAACATTGTCACAACATGTAGTTATGATCCTAGAAATGCTTTCTTCAACTTTGAATTCAGATATCATATTCCTTAACCAAATAGCCTTATAAGTGGCTCCACAACATATAACACGCTCTGCCTCCAAAGTAGAGGTTGCTATAATTAACTACTTGATAGTTTCCATGGTACAACTCCTCTTATCATCATAAATATGTATCCAAATATCAACTTTCTATCATCTAAATAACTCACAAAATCAAAGTCAAAGTAGCCTGTAATAATCATATCACTAAATCTACAATAAGTCAGCATAAAATTCTTTGTACCTTCTAAGTATTCCATAACATTTTTTATAGCAAACCAATATTTTTGATCAAAATAACTCAAGTATCTCTCAATTACCCTAACTACATAAGCAATATCAAGATATGTAAGTACTTAAGCATACAACCGGCTACAAATAATAGAAGCATATGAGACCTACTTTGTATATTTGATCTTTACATTATTTTGAGGACACTATGCTTTCGAAAGAATTTCATGCCCCTAGAAGGGTGTAGTGCTTTGAGAGCACACAAAACATATTGAACCATTTGAGGATCCTTTCAACACAGAATCTTTAAGACAAGCCAAGAAGATCCTAGGATCTATCACGATGAATCAATATGCCTAGCACAAAAATGGCATCACTAAAATCCTTCATATCTAAAATATGTAGATAGTATCTACATTGTCTCAATCATAAGGCTTATGACAATATTTTCATGGAGAATAACATCAACATACAAGACTATAATCACTATTCAAAAAGGTCATCTTAACATTAATCTAGTAAAGCTTTGAGTTCGAAATGAGCTACCAATGCCATAATAACTCAAAAATGAGTCTTCAATTAAAATAAATAAGAATATTTTTTATAATTTATGCCTTCTTTTTTAAAGAGACCCTTTGCTACCAATATAACATTATACCTCTCAATTACCTATTGAGTATCCCTTTTGGTCTTAAAGACATTCTTGCATCCAATAAGTTTGCAACCAATAGTTAACTCTATAAGATCTTACACAACATATTGGAGAATCAAAACAATTCATAATTCATAGCCTTCATCCATTCTAAAGAGTTAGGACTTGAAATGGCTTCTTGAAAAGTGGTGAAATCATTACCATCATTGACGTGAAATTCATACTCTTGTAAGTACACCACATAATCATTAGTAATTTCTAGTCTACAACCCATATGGGATCCTCAAAGGTATTTCATTTACAGAACTTAGTTCTTTTCAACTACCAACAAAGCATTAAGCTTTCCAGCTTCTAATGTTGATTTTACCATATGTTATATTAGATCATTTTCTTTATCAATTCAATTTGTTTCAACTAAAGATAGTACTAGCAAAATAATAATTTACATCTCTCTAAAAGAGATGTTACAAGGTCTTTTTGACTCCCACTATCTAATAGAACAAAGTGCTTTAATTACCCTAGTGGCCTGGTCTAGGTCAGACAATAAAATCTACTACCTCTTTAGCCATTATAATATTCAATAAAGTCACTATCAAGAGTCTTTGGATCAAGTTATTTGGTAAATAGATTATATGGCTTCATTTCAACCTTGCAACGCCAAACATGAAAATGCCCAAGACTAGGCTTTTTCTATACAGTAATCCATACAAGATTTTAGATATAGATTTACTAGGGACTTCATTCAATATATAACTCACGGTCTTTAGAGTATCACCTTATATAAAGTTAGGTAAAATCAAATGTGACAACATGCATCCAATCATGTCCATGAACATGTAATTTCACCTTCCTATGATCCAATTCTATTTAGGAATGCCAAGCATAAGGCTCATAGCCTCAATTTCACAATCTTGGAGATACCTTACAGAAGAATTAAGGTTTCTATCAATTTTATCGTATCTCTATAGAACTTACCATCTTTATTAGAACTGATACTCTTGCTTTTCTTATCATTTTGAGTTCAATCTTTAAACAATCAAAAAAATTTTAAGGATTCAACCTTTTTAATAGATATTTCTACATATCAAAAACTTGATCAATCATTAATGAAGGTAAAATATCATATTCACCCATAGCACTCAGATTAATCAGTCCACTAAAATAGTTGTGAATCGATTCCAATACATGTAACCTTTTGGTCATTTTCCTTTTCTAGCTCTAGCAGGGAGTTTCTCCCTTGATGCAATTAATACACATGCCTAAAAGAAATAAGTTTAGGTCATGAAGAACTTCTTCTTTTAAAAATGATTCCATCTTTCTATGGAGATATCACCTAAATGCCCATACCACAATTTTGAACCCTTTTGCACCCAGCCACAATATTTGTTAAACAAACTAATTCTTCAATTTCTAAATAAAAGTGGTTTTCTAGGTCTAAAACAATAATTGAAAAGTATTTCTCCTCATAGAAAGTGTACAAATATTGTCACTTAGTTCTAAAATATGAATTGAGATAAACTTAAGGAGGGAAGTACTCCTACATAATTATCTTTTACTTTTCACCATTTCCGATGTAACTATCAACTTTCTATCATTTTGCTTCCTCTTGTCTCCTAATGTTTATAATGAATTTGTAAAGAAAAAGATTGCACTTTCATCTAACCACCAAGTATTCGATGAAATATCTCACTAGAGCTAGCAAAAACATCTTGATCGATTGTGATACCCACTCAAATTATCTTTCTTAGTTTCCAAAATTAGGTCCTTCTAGGTGTGACTAATTCTCATGCTCATCACTTAATCCATGTGAACAAAAAAAGAGCATATTGACCTTTTCATTCTTCACATCATCTTCCATTTAACTAATAATAAAAATCAGCTTATTGATAGTCTACTCATCCTTTTAGATGTGATATGTTGTCTCAAAATATATCAATTTTGAACCAGAAGATACTCCAAAACACACTAAATCAAACAACTATTTTTCAAGTCCACTTTTAGTCCTTCAAGCGATTATAGTAGTATACTAATTTCAAGATGTGCTCACAAACTCCATTAACAACATCGCAAATGATTTTGTTTAGCAATGAAAGATTATTTTCTTTCTCAGCCTTATCAGACTTTATGACTTTTGAGCTTTAGAGTCCATATATGATTTAATATTTGGAGAGTTAATAATGTCTTTCATGATGGTCTTATCCTTAGCATACATCACAACCATCAAGTACACTCTATTAGAGTGTATACACTTTTCACAAAGAACTCTTGCACTATAATAAGGTTATTGTCTATCTTCGACACTTCCTTTCACCATGCCAAATATTAAATTTCGTGATTGTTAGATATGATATCAACAAGTCAGCCTAGATATCTACTACTTAGCCTAATTCTCATAATTTGTTTCATTTACCCTTTTTACGCTAATTAATTGCATAGGTAATGAAAGACTAAGAAATAACAATCATAAATTTTCAAAATGCATATTCAATGTATTCAGGCTATAATATTTTTTCAATAACTATACAATTCTAATAGTATTACACTATGAAACCCAACACTAATAAGCATTTAAGGCTTCGTAATATAATATTACACAGATAAGTTATATATATATATTACTAACATAGTACTCTCCTTGGTATGATTTCAAATTTTTATTTTAGCAAAATTTTATGCAACTAGTCTCATGATTGGTGAGTACACAACTGCACAAAATTTCATGTCATAATATGAGTAACACAATTTCTACATATTTCCAATTCCATGCACATAGTCATGCAAAATTCAAATAATAACTAAACAATATCCAAAAATTTTGGAAAAAATTACAGATAGTAATCCAATATGTAGGAAACATATAATAAAATTTCTAGGCCTAAATAACATCAAATAGTAACTTAAATAATTTAGAAAATTTAATAAATAAAATATATTTATTTGCAAAAAATCTTAAAAAAATTGTTAATAAATAGAACACAGAGAGTGGAGCTCAATGGTATAAATTTCACTACCACTGCCACAACAGTGCATGATCCTTGCACGTAGCCACTGTGGATCATCTTCTTCACCCTTTCAGGCCATTTTTTGGTCTTGTGATGGGTTTTTGACCAAGTTTCCCAATTCTTTCAATTTAGTCATATTTTGAACAATTTTTGTGTGGATTTCTTTATTTAAATTCATCTAAAACTAATCCCCTTATTAATTTCAAACAAACCAGATTAAAACAATTGAGTAATTTCAACTATGAAATACCAAACTTGACAAGTTGAGCAATTCAAAAATTTTTAAAATTGATGCAATTTCAGTTTTGATTTACAAAATTGATTGAGGACTTTTATTTAGTATAGAATCATGAATCAATTGGAACAAATACCTAAGAATTTGGCTGAATTTTCATTGAATTTTGACAAACAAACTATTTGAACCTAAACATTCCAATATAAAACACAATTTACTAGTTTTATCCAAACTGATTTGTACATTTTACACACTATACAATCTTGATATGAAACTACAAATTAATTTAAAAAATTTTGCATTAAATTGATCTAATTTGCAAAAAAAAAAAATAATCATTTTTTAATACCTTTTTGTGATTCCATCTCAAAATTTACAAAATTCATAATCAAATCATGCAATATAAAAACACAGATCAGGCATAAATTTTCATATAAGAAAATCTATAACATTTCTCATTACAAATTATGAATCAACCAATAGTTTGATCACATAAATTTTCTAAACAAAATTTGCATAAATTTGAGCCTTACAACATGAAAGAAAAATTGGCTCTAATACCAATTGTTACAAGCAACAAAAAATATTAGTTAATAATCAGATTTGTACATTATATTGCAAAGCATCTAAATTTGTATAATACAATGGTTAACAAAATATGCATATCTAGTATTAACTCAATCCATGAAAGCAAATTCTGCAAGTCAGGTGCACTCCTCACATGCCCTAGCACAGAGAGAGAGAGAGAGAGAGAGGAAAGAGTTCTGCACTGTCACTAGGAGGGTTACTGCTCTATCTAGAGTATAAGTAGACCTACCTTGTTGTAATCCTAGTGGGTCAACTGACCCATAATTTATTCTTATTCTTTTGTATTAATTATTAAAAGTGAAGAGTATTTATATATTAAGGTATTTTTAGGTATATTTGATATTCAGGTTTGAAAATTATCATATCATTAATATTCCCTCTTTTTGTTTCTATAATAGATTTATATTTGTTTTTATCCTTGGAATAGGTTAAAATCCGAATCACACTAAATATTAATATTTGTGTTTTGTAATTTTTTTCTTCTTTGATCTTAAATTATGTCCACTCGCACGCATGTTACGTATCATGGAAATTTCCCATCAACCTTGAACTAAGTTGAATGGTGGGCTTTAGCAGCTGGGCGGCTCCTTCTCGCCATCTGGAGCCGCAAGCCGAATAGGGGAAGGTTCGGTGGTTCATGGGTACCAGACGACGGACTACTGCTGCTCTCTGTCTTCGAACCAACTGGGGTTGCAGAACGGCTGGCTTGCTTCTTTCTTCCCTCCGGGCAAAGAGACAGGCGTGATAAGGCTGGGAACAGAAACTAGGTTTTGGGTCTGCTGGGTATCGGGTCATAAGGGGGTTTCTCCTGGTTTTTTTTCTTTTTTAGTTTAGTAGCTGCATTTAAATAAACAGAAAAAAAATAATAATCACGATCTACGCATTTTTTTAATAGCTGCATTTAAATTAAGAGGAAAATTAATAATGATGATGTACACATTTGATACAAGGCTAAGCATCTTTAAGTTCACTTAATAATTAAATTAAATTACCCTTAACACAATAATTTATTAAAAATATGTACTCAACTTTAAGATCATAACAATTAAAGTTAAGACTTAATAAAGCTACATTAAATATCCATCATAATTAAAATAGGGTTCAATAAGTACATTTCTTTCAAAAATTTTAAGAACCGATTTAATTAAAGTGTAAACGTAGTTAAAGAACGAGGGGCATAATTACAGTCATTGAATTAAACTATTTAATCATTTATTAGTTAAAATAAATAACACATTAAAATCTTAAATCAACAATAAATACTTAGTAATTAAAACAGTAATTTAAATACTCCTTAATAAAATTTAGAAATTAATTTAGTAAGATATAGATAGAAGTTAGGTTCTAAATTGTTAAAACTAAAATATACTTTATGCACTTTGAATGGTTAAAGTAGTTGAATAAAATATTGAATAGGCCTTCATAAATTATAAAGTTCAATTAAATAAAATTTCAAGAGCAATTATTAAAATTTAGTCGACAATCTTGTCATAAATTAAACTAAATAACCATAAAACTCTTAAACTAAATAACATGTCTAAATCACTAATTTATTTACACACACACACACACTCTCTAAAAATCTTTTCAAATTACATTTTCCAAACCCTGCGCTCTTAAATTTTTAAGCATTTATAATCTGTAAGAGGAACTTGTATATAAGTTGCTGGATGAGAGTTTTGGGCGTTAACATAATTCAAAGCAGTGTAAACTTTGATTTTTGACTCTAATACCATAAAATCACTTTGTTATCGTAGATATACTTCAAAAGGTTTCTTTGTATAGAATAATTTAGTTTTGTGTTTCTTTTTCTCTATATAAACACACGAAAACATAAAACATATTGGAAGGTTAAAAAAAACAGCAGCACTATTCAAATTGATTTATACATACAAAAGAAAAAAAGTATGATGAATATACTTTGAAATTAGTTATTTTTCAATGAGTTCTTTTTAATAATCGATTCGTTAAATTTTACCTAGCCAAAATTAGACATATCTAACTCTCCAAGCTGCAGCTTTCCAATAATTGAAATCTTAGACATTCTGTTTGCATGATAGGTATGATTAATTGTTATGCTGACAATGCAAAATTATTTCCTAGCTATATGAATGACAAATTAGTTAAGCCATTAATCCTCATGATTCTCATGACTATTGCAATGTATAAAAACTTTGTTATTCAAAAGACTTATGTATTATTATTATTTTTTCGTTATCTATCTGTGAACAAATAAGATATTGGAGTGAATTATGATAACTTCCCCAAAAAGCCTAAAAAACATCTTGGCTGGAATTCTCCCAGAA
The DNA here is from genome assembly GCA_026873985.1 of Saraca asoca. NCBI lineage: Eukaryota > Viridiplantae > Streptophyta > Magnoliopsida > Fabales > Fabaceae > Saraca > Saraca asoca. Next base: position 13,441 of record JANHAO010017114.1, read on the forward strand.
ATTATTCCATTGAGTACGATTTTGATTTATCAATTTAGGATTGTGGATTGTCAGTTATATGTTTAAAATGTTTCTGTGAACAAATGAGATATTGGAGTGAATTATGATAAGTTGCCCAAAAATCCTAAAAAACATCCTGGCTGCAATTCTCCCAGAAATTATTCCATTGAGTACGATTTTGATTTATCAATTTGGGATTGTGGATTGTCAGTTATATGTTAAAAATGTTTTAACATATAACTTGAAGAATCATGAGAAGAATGTTTCCGTTCAGGCGTGTAAGTAGTGGAATCAGTTTAATGTGCATTAATAGGAAGACATTATTCACTATTCCATGAATTTAAAAAAAAAAAAATTGGGTAGGAAAGACATTCTTTAGGACATTCTAACCTTTTTGCTGATGACTACTGTAATAAAGTAGTGGAAGGAATTACCAGAGACTTTTTCAGCCCAGCTGAGACATGGCTGTTCCCTCATTAACATACTTAGGAGTAGGAAGGCAAATTTTATATAGATTTCTCTCGTTTGTTTCTCAAATTCATCCGGTAATTCAGTTGTTTCAACTGAAATATGAACACTAGATCTAAATAGACTTAATTACAAATTGATTAATCTATTTAATATATAAATTGAAATAAATTATGATCAAATTGATAACTTTTGTT
>JANHAO010017115.1:0-14105 GCA_026873985.1 Saraca asoca
GTCAATTTGATATGATGCTTACCCAGGTGAGGAAATGGAGGTAGCAAAGTATAGAATTAAGGTAACAGAAAACAGCAGCAAGTATAAAGCAGTGTACCTGACAGGAAGATTAAACATGAATAGAATGTCAGAAAAATTATAGCAATCCAGAAATTGATGTATAATACTCAAAATGAACCTAGCAAATGACATCATTTAAATAAACCCATCTAAATACACTGAATTGAATTTTGGAAATTCAAATTACTTAGTAGAAACACAGGAGGAATGTCCTGCTTTATACATGTTAGCAAGCAATGCCAAATACAGTAAAATTTGCAACTTCGTTTGTATATAAAATTACAAAAGAAAAAATACAATTAGTAAGGCATATACATACCATGGTTCATTCACAGTTTTCTCTATCATATCTCCGTCAACTAAGAAGAGAACGGCCGCATAAATCAGATGAATCGTCACCAAAGCCAATCTCAAACCCAACGAAGACCTCCGAGCTGTAATTCAGCACCAAAGTTCACAATTAGAAAAAAAAAAAAAATCAATTGCAACCAAAAAAAAAAAAAAAAAACATAAATTAAAGCCCGAACGTGATGCCTTGAAAGTAGCATTGAGCATGCAAAGTATATCAGCTGAATTTCCAGCCGGAATTTCAACTATAATCTCCAGCAGTCTAGCTCTGCTTTCTCGATGACCAAACACAGTGTTAAAGAGGAACAAATCTGAAGATTTCGAAACTCACCAGGGTCAGCGAGGCAGGGAAATTTCTGGAAGCAACTTTCCATTGTTGGATTGCCAGTAGCTTGGAAGGGGCGGCACATATCGGCTATCGTCATCAAATCAAACTATCCAAGAGAAACAGCTGCATCAGAGATTGGCAAGTTTTGTCTCTGCGAAGAAACCAAATTTCACTAGGATTGAATGGAAGATATGGAATTGAGGTAGTGAATTGGTAGTGCATACCCTGCTACTGAGATTATTTATAATTTTTACAAGTAATATTTAAAAGTTTTGACCCGGAAAAACAGTTAAGATGAGAGAAATAAAAAACAAATTAAATCTCCTAAATTACAAGCAAATTTGGAGCACCAAAAATTTTGAAAAATATAAATTAATGAAAATCATCCTTATTTAATTTCACTCGACTATTTGATCGAATTTTATGATTGAAATTGTCTTGAAAATTAATATAGAAGTTTTCGAGTAATTGTAAAAATTGTGACCAATTGTATTTACATTATCGACACTATGACCGAAGTCTCAACTAACAGTCTCAGCTGACAGGCACAAAAAAAAAAAGAAAAAAGAAAAAAAAGAAAAGAAAGAAAGAAAAAAGGTTGAGTCATTTATTTCATATTAGTAATTTTTTTTTAATGGAATGGGAGTTCACTTAACACAGTGGTTCCAATATTTATGTGCTATTAATTTACGTATTCATCACCCACAAATTATTCCCTTTAAAAGTTAGAATGAGCTGGAAGTTCAAGTTGGAGAAATACTGATAAATATTATTATATATTCAAATTATAATATCTGTATTTATTCTCATTTAATAAAAAATAGTTAGACATCTAATTTATTGTTTATATATTAATTTTATGAAATTTGTATACATTAAAAATTATAATTAATTTCTTTCTTATTAAAGAAAAAATAACAATGGCACCTAAGATTGAGATTAATAACTTAAAGAGTGCAGAAGGCATGCCACAGACAAAAGAGGCAACAAAGGCTTTGTATTTAACTACATATTTTCGTAGAACATGCAAATTAATATAAAAATATATTGATTTGGCCGGCGGATGATTCTTCGTACCCAAACTTACAATATGGGTATTGATACCTTAATTAATAGATAATGAAGAAAATGACATATTACTTACATGAAAGTGATTTTCAAGTCAATCATTTATTATTTTAATCCCTCACAAATTTAATTTGTATCAATTTGATTTCTAAAAATTTTTAATATCAATTTAGTCCTCCACTTATTCAATTATATTTATTTTAATCTTTTTATTAATTTATTATTTAGATCTTTATAATAAGAGATGATATAAACTAATTTACTGATATAACAATGTTACAGCATTAATATAGTTATACATTTATCATTTTCACTTTAGAAAATTAATTATTTCATCAATAATTCTATTAAATGTTTTAATAATAGATTAATATAGAAACTTGATTAGACATAATTGAATAATTAAATGAGTAAATTGATATTAAAATTTTTTAAGGGATTTAATGGGGGTATAATTAAATAAGTGAATGACTAAATTGATATTAAAATTTTTTAAGGGAGCAAATTGATACAAACTAAATTGATGAAGGATAAAAATTGGTGTTTAATTAGTCTTTTAAAGTGAAATCATAATTGTTCTGATTTTATTTTTTGCCCTAAGCTTTGTTTTTTTTTTTAACAAATCTATGAGTTAATAAAAAGTAAGTTAGATGAAGGTTTTTTTTCTTTGCGTAGATTTAAAAACCTTTTTTTAAAAAAAAAAAATCTAGATACAATATGTCCTAAATTCATTTGCTAGAAATACATTAAAAAAAATGAAAAAAAGAACATTATTCTAGTGTAGTTGAGAAACACAATTGATGTAATGACTTGGCGACCTAAGAATATTTTTTAAACTAAAATTAGAAATTAATTTTTGCTATTTAATTAAATAATTATGCTAGTTTGTGATATATCAAATTAATTCTCATTAAATTATTACTATTTGTATGTTAAATTACTAATATTATCAACTAACTAAATGGAGTAACATATTAAATATTTCCAAAAATTTATTTTCATTATTTAAATATTACATAAATAAATAATTATGCTATTTTATGATATATTAAATTAATTTTTATCAAATTATTACGACTTTCATATATTAAATTATTAAAATTATCAACTAATCAAATAGAGTAATATATTAAAAATTAATTTTTATTATTTACACATTATATAAATAAATTATTTTTCTATTGTCACTAATAAAGCATCACCAACAATGCTTTCTTGTTTTCATTTAAAGATTATTCATAAGTAAAGGCTCACTAATAATGTTTTATCAGTGCCATTTAAGAATTAATCATAAGTAAGGTGTCAATAGTTATACTTCATAATTGTTATCGAAGGACTAACTATAAGCAAGACTTTACGAACCATGCCTCACAAGCAAGGTACCATGAACTATGTCTTATCTTTATCACCTAATCATGTATTACTACTATAGTATGAGTGCTTTTCAATTGATATAATGAGGGCAATGCAACCTTGACATGAAAATTCAAATTTAAGTATTCTTTTCTCATTTTCTTTATTTCTTGATTAATATTATCCAGTGAAAATAAATTTATACATCTACATAATAATAAAGAATGGAATTTGGCTGTACCATTGTGCAGCAGCCAATAGCTATAGCCATAGCAAAAAGAAATGCCATCTGACCAAGCATGTGTCTCTCACTTTAATTGTGAAGGTTTTTACGTGTTAGTATTCCTCCCTTGCCAACAGTTCTATGCCTTTGCCTCTTATAAATGTTAACAGTTATTTACTCAAAAAAAGTAAATGATTTTAATAACTTCTTATTTTGTTAACATTTCTAAATCCAAACAAGAAGAAGTTACCAAAAATCAATTATTCTTTTAAAAAAGATGCTTTGTGTATTAATATCTACATTTTTAATTTAGGTATATTAGAATTGTTCGGTAATTGTTTGGATTTAAGTTTGAGAATTAACCAGTGTAGCTTTTGAAATTCTTCAACTGGAATGGATTGATGGAGAAGGATCATATACAATGGCGAAGTGGCTTGTGTAAGGAACAAAATCAATAGTATACGATGGAAATAGTTTGCCAAATATACTTTAATGCTTAAGTTAATTCCAAAAGCAAAGCTTCAATATGAATACTAAAAATGAATCATGTAAAAGATACTTGGGAGTTTATATAGGTCTCGGACATGCCATTTGGTATGCCTTCTCATAAATGAGAAGCATCAAAGTAGCCATGTCGTATTGTTAGCATGGATAAGATTCTTGCTTTTACAGTTGATGGAGTAGTCACACCATTTGTGAAGGTGTGTAGTGGGTTAATTTGCATGGTGAGCTGGTCTTGTGGAATCAATTGTTAGAAGGACATTTCAGAGCCTCATCGTTTAACCAACATTGTAAGGTTTCAGATTGGCATGAATAGGTTATTTAGCTGGATCCGTGTTTCAGGGAATTTTGTATTTACAAATTAAGTCAATCAATGGGTTATTACTAGTCATAACTTATTGTGATTTTTGGACTGTCATTTGCCTCCCTTTTTCCATGCATCACTATTTAACCTTCAAGACGACTTCTTGTGTTTCCTACAAGCTATGAATTAATGGTCGTAGGTGTGAATCATTACTTACCTACTCTCAAGGTGTAATGGTCTTGTCGATGTGTGGATTGCAATCTAGTGCCTTTATCTTACTTACTACTAGTCGTTGGATTGACTTACGATTTTTTTTTTCAAAATAGCTCTCCATAACTTCAAAAGTCACTTTTACCTTATATGTTTCATTGATTTGCTTTGGAACTCTGGTGTTTTCTTTTGTGACTCCAATAACTTTCCAGCTTTCTTTCTTAGGTACAAAGCTTCATCTTACTACTGTTGCTTTCTGTTTACTTTATGCTTTGTATGAGGACAATGTGTGTGTTTTTTCTTTTCGATGGTTGCATTTTGGCCACTTTTTTTGGAAAATTGGTTGCATTTCTAGGATTTTACTGTAAGAGTCTTTTACATCCACTATTATAGAAACACACTTACACGTCAATTATTTCACTCATTCTATGTCAGTTTGGAGACCAACGTGTATCTAAGTGACGTGATGGGTTAGAACTCCATATTGGATTCTTGATCGACATGTAAAACAAAAAATAATGTCAATTTCTAATATATAACCAACGTCTTTTTATTTGAAAAAATTTTTACAAGTTGATTTTTTATGAATAATTAACATCTTTTGTTTCACTAAAAATATCGATTTTTATCACAAACTGACATCCTCTAACAACCACTAAAGACATCAATTTTACAAAATAACTAATGTCTTTTTTTTACCATTACTTACTTGTGTCATTTGCCCCCCTTTTCCGTGCATCACTGTTTAACCTTCAAGATGACCTCTCGTGTTTCCCTACAAGCTATGAATTAATGGTCATAGATGTGAATCATTACTTACTTACTCTTAAGGTGCAGTGGTCTTGTCAATACGTGGATTGCAATCTGGTGCCTTCATCTTACTTACTGCTAGTCGTTGGATTGACTTGCAATTTTTTTTTTTCAAAATGGCTTTCCATTACTTCAGAAGTCACTTTTACCTTATATATTTCTTGTTCATTGATTTGCTTTGGAACTCCGGTGTTTTCCTTTGTGACTTTGATAACTCTCCAACTTTCTTTCTTAGGTACGAAGTTTCATCTTACTACCGTTGCTTTCTATTTACTTTATACTTTGCATGAGGACATTTGCTTGTGTTTTTTTCTCTTCGATGGTTGCATTTTGGCCACTTTTTTTTAGAAAGTTGGTTACATTTCTAGGATTTTACTATAGGAGCATCTTACATCCACTATTATAGAAATACACTTACACGTTGGTTATTTCATATATTCTATGTTAGTTTGGAGATCGTTGTCTATCTAAGTGACGTGGTAGGTTAGAACTCCACATTGGATTCTTGATCGACATGTAAAGCAAAAAACAATGTCAAATTCTAATTTATAACTGATATCTTTTTATTTGAAAAAAAAATTTACATGTTGATTTTGTATGAATAATCGACATTTTTTGTTTCACTAAAAATATCGATTTTTATCACAAACTAACATACTTTATCAACCACTAAAGACATCAATTTTACAAAATAATCGATGCCTTTTTTCTACCATTAACAACGACGATTTCTAATAAAAATTGGCATCGCCAGTTTAAAAAAAAATAGTTTTGTTTAAAAATTGACATCTTTTTCCTTAAAAAAATTTGTTGCTAACTACTTTTTTTTTTTTATAGAAATTTGCTATTAACTAGCTATATTTTTACAAAAATCTACTACTATTTAAATTTTAGTATAAACAACTATTGAACCAAAATCTACAATCACCCAACACAATCCCATTTTCAATAACTTTAAACTTTTTATTGGATCAACAAAAAATTCAAGACATTATAAAACTAAACTAAAATCAAAATATGCCAAATTAACAAAAGTCTATACATAATAATCATTTACTTACATTCTGAGTAGATATACTTAATTGTACTTTTCCTTTAGTTAAGCCTTCTCCTGCAATGCAATTTCTAATATTGGTGAGAGCTTTAGGTAAGAAATATTTCAAGTGTTGCCTTGTCCATCCATATAAGTCCAAGCTACAATTTTACATATACAATTCATGAGAGTCAATTTACTTGAAAGACATAATTTTATTTTTTATGAAATTAGCAAAATGATATATGTATTTCATATGAACAAGTAAATTAAATTTATATGAAACTGGTTATAACATTCATACCTAAAAGCAAACCATCAAGAGGCTATATGGATTGTATATTATTATCAAATGATTGAATTCCTTCTTGAGGCTATTTATACTCCATTGAAATCAAATAATTTTATTATTAAGCCATCTTAATATATAGTAAATACATAATCAAGTATAAGCATATAAACTAAAAATTATATAGTTGCCTATATAAAAAATAAATATAATCAATTACCTTTAATTTTTCCTAATTTTTTCTTTAGGAGGATCTTCAACCCATATCCCTTCACCATGATCATCTCACATGTAAAACTCCTTTGAGTTGTCTTTATTGATCACTAGAGGTAGTCTTGAAGAGAAAGAAAGGGTCTCCTCAATATTATTACTTATCTCTTCTTCATCCCCATCACCAGTAATTTGTCTCTCTCCTTGAAGAACTACAGATCACTTCTTATCAATCGGCTCTATGATATAAAAAACTTGTTTTACTTGGGATGCCATTATGAATAGTTTCCCTTTGTGACCTTCCCTATTAAGATCCACTAATGTGAGCCCTAACTCATTGACTCAAATGCTATTGTTATTCTCAACCACTTACTTTAACATACAAGCACCCTGAATTTGATATAGTTAAGCTCTCATATATTTTCAATGACCTGTTAACACAATATATTTGCATATATAAGATTTTTATTTTTAGAAGTAGAAACTTGCATTGACTAAGCCACCAAAGTAACCCTGCTATTTTGCATAGTGCTCCTATCATCCTGTCCTTATGTAGAAAGAATACTCATTCATGTCATATCTATGATAAGATAAGACTTTCATGTGAGAGCTATGAGTTAACCATCTTATAGTTTCAAAAATATCATTTAGTGTTTGTGCGAACTGAAAACAATCTCAATTCTAGAACCAAGTGTTGAAGGAGTAGTTGTGTTTAGCTTATACCCACTGTTCATTTTTTCCACGACTCTACTTCATTTTAACTGTTACATGCTCATCTAAGTAACACTCCACTTCTTGTCTATTATGCAAGATATAAAGGTGTGCTTATAACCATATTTCACCACTGATGTTCAGCACTCGGGCCCTCAATGTAACCTTACTTGCAATTCTTCCCTCGTGATAAGACTTAGGAACTCCAATAGCTTTTGCAATTGATAAGTTTTCACTGCAAAATTTAACAACCTCTTCAACTATATAGCCTTCAACAATACATTCTTTAGGCCAATGTCGATTTCTCACATACCCTTTTAGGATTTTCATATATTGCTCAAATAGATACCTCCATCTATAATAATAAATTATCAAATAAGTAATAACAAATTGATTCCTATACTAACAAAATATCACATTAGATACTCATGACTTGAGAAATGGTGCAAAAACATATTACCTCCTTTTTTTAGGACTTCCGTGATGTATGTTGTTTTTTTGCCATAAGTGGAGTAATTGTGGACATAGAAATCCATATCTAGTCTCTTGGTCTCACAATCACGATGCAAAAACCTTTACAAGAAAATATGGGAAATGGTTAACAAAGCAATTTGAATTGTATAAGAATTGCATGATATATTTATCTCTTTCATGGCTAAGAATTATATGATATCATCATTGGTCACAAAAATATCACATTCATTACCCACAGCCTCGGTATCCATATGAATTTGGATGAAATCTTCATTCGCTATCTTTTTAGCCACAACAAATAATATTTTCCTTAGTTAAACAAGAGGCATCTCTTGGGTTTAAGTTGGCTAATCGGTTGGTTGAGTCATTGATTCCTTGCTTTGCTTATTCTCAACCTTCTTAGTCTCCTTTTGTTCTATTAACTTCTTTCTTAGTAAGATATCTAATTAACATGCATAAAATTATAAAATTAAGATATTAGAAACATAATAAAATTAGGAATTTCAAATACAATTATTTATTAGATAGAAAATGATACTTCTATAGCCAAAGTGATAAGACTTTTTGACTAAGCAATGTAAATCCTAATCACTTAGCCCACTATGCCTAGTTCATCCATTGGCACCAATAGTTTTGTACTCTGATTCAATAGGGTGTAAACAATGACCCTTGCTTGATCACCTAACAATTGTTGGCAATGGAAGGTGTGGTTGTGGAAAACTCTTCCATATGCCATTGTGCTTTCCTTAGGCGCCAAAGCTAGAAGACATTGGTTTCATCCTATATAGACAAAATAACCAAATTGAAAAAGTTATAATGTTATGTTTCACAGAAAATATTAGAAATTGCTTATATAATAAAGGAAGTTTAAGATTTTAATGATAGCTATTTACCTCTAATAACTCTACAAATGGGTCAAGATCTGGTGGGCAGCTAGCTTTTACATTGCTAGGTAGCGAAGGAGCGTGCATCTCTACCTCATCATCTATGGGTCTTGGGTCGGTGAGTGACTGCATGCCCATCTTTTGTATGTAGACCACCATCTTCTAATTAAAGATTTCTTCCATCTCGATCTAGGTCTCCTTTCTCATCTTTTTTTGTCAATTAAGCAATAATCTTCTCTCTTACCTTTTGTGTCACTCGAGCAGTAATCCTTATAGTAAAATCCTTCATAGAAACTGATGATCCTTGAAGATGATTTGATGATCCTCCAAAATAGGCCTTAAGACTCACTCCTCATTGATCCTTCTAACACAGTCAGGATGCTTTTTAGTTCTTAATGCAACTGTTAATATATCCATACTTCCAAATGGAATAAAATCTCCTAGGGTTGATTTTCGCATGAGAGAACCATGTGACATACAATTGAAAATACTTATTAGCACTTAACACTTATAATTATTTAAACAATTAACACTTGCAAATTACTTATAATTTCTTCAATTGTATATTTACTTTTTGTGTTAACCCTGCTCCCTTCCACCATTTATGACGAGATATGGAAATTATTTATGAATTGGGTTGATTAGAAGCTTGTTGTTTTGTAAACTTTTCTTTCACTAAACATACTCACGGTTCACATATTTGTCATGAGACAGCCAGTGTTTATATTTATTTTTTGCTTGTCTCTCCCTATTGATTGCACTCGTACCCTGTTGACCAAAAAAATAATTGATAAGATAGTCAAATTACTTATAATACATAGTTGAAATAAAATATAATGTAAGATGACCAAATTTACTTAAAAGGCCTTTTATTGACGGTGGATTTTGGTTCTGACTTAAACTCTAGTCAACGGAGAATTCTTTCGGGATCTCGAGCTATTAGTTGGTTCGTTGATAGGAAATTAGCAAAGTGAGCAAGAAATGAGGGAAGAGTAGTGGAAAATATAAGGTTTTTAACATGGTTCGGCCAAATTCGGATAGAACCGACCCTACATCCATGGTAGTGTATTGATCTTAGAATATTTCTATAGAGTTTTCAGTATCTAGGCCTCTCTTAATGTTCATCTCCTTCCTATATTTATAAAGGAAAAGAGGTTACAATTGTAATTTTATATGCAGTAAATCTATTACATTAGGCATTTAATATACAAGACAGGACAGATAGACTAAATCTTGTAAGTTAGTTGCTGCAGATTGCCTCTTGCAGGTGGGCCCCGCATGTCTACTGAGCCAAACATGAGTCGATCTTCTGTCTGGCGAGCTCTTAGGTTGCCATTTACGTCTCGCTAGCTAGATCCTTCACTCTAGGGAAGTGCCTATCTTTGGGATGAGGAGCTCAAGCTCGCTCTATCAGGGATGACTCAAGCTGAAGGTGTTGCTCTGCGATGCGAGCTAGAAACTCAGCACCCTAAGTGCTTTTTAAGTTAGATCTTTGCCGCGTTCGGGCTGTTTGTTGGTTTATTAAGGATGATTCGAATTTCACATATAACACAAGCCCCCAACTCTCAGTTAGCTTTACAAGCTGGGAGTTGAAATGTTTCAGAGGCCATTCAGTTCATAGAGTTTAACTTAACCAAAGTCTTCACTGAATCCGTCTTTTCAGTTGTTCTAGGCCATACTTCCCGTGGTATGTGCCTCTTGATCATTGGTGAGTTAGCCTTGTCTCTTTTCGAGGAAATAAATGAAAGCAGTTGAGGGGATTCATCTAGACTCTTCAGTAAGATCGATCCCAATTCTATTTAAGGCAGAAGAAGCCACTTTTCCTTCTTGCCAAAGAAACTATGAACGTTCTAGATGATCTTCCCTTAATTCTGGCATTTTACCCTCCCGTCGGGGTGTGCATGGTTTGCTGCATATAGAACTTTGAAGATATGGATTCTCCGATAATATGGAGAGATATCATATAGATCTTAGATTATGTCCTCTCGACTTTATCATGAGGCTTTTGCCTGGCCAGCCAAGCTCTTGATGCTTCCTAGTTTGCTTTCTTCATGAATTAGACGGGGAGTTGGAGGCTGGTGAATAAGGAGTAGTTTTGCTCTTCTCCTCTTCGTTGGCAGAAGTCAAGTTAAGGATGAGCTTTCTGCTAGAGGAGGCATTGGAAGAAAAAATTTGAGGACCTCAACAGGCTTATGAGCTTCTAATAAACTAGGGTGCATCCCTTTATGACCAGTCTTTCTTCTTAGAAGAAAATTAGTTATAGCTTTTTCCCTTGTATTTTGGCTTTTTGATGTAGTTTTATCTCGTTGAGGCTTTTTAATGAATAAGATTTCCTTTTGTGATCTCTATATGTCATTCTTGTGTCCCGTATAAGTGTTGTTCAAACAATTCACGTGTGAATTGTGCATAATTAGAGTCACGTGCGAGCTTTGAATATTTGGTCGCATGCGAGCTACGAACGGGGTGATCTCATGCCCAAATGAGAGAGTAAGTGATCTCGTGCTCAGGCGATCTTGTGGCCAAATAAGTAAATGAGTTCGCATAAGAGCTGTAAAATAAGAGAGTGAGCAATCTTATGCTCGAGCCGATCTCGTGGCCAGATAAGTAAATGAGTTCACATGAGAGCTATGAAATAAGAGAGTGAGCAATCTTGTGCTCAGGCCGATCTCGTGGCCAGATAAGTAAATGAGTTCACATGAAAGCTGCGAAATAAGAGAGTGAGAGATCTTGTGCTAGGCTGATCTCATGGCCAAATAAGTAAATAAGTTCGCATGAGAGTTATGAAATAAGAGAGTGAGCGATCTTATGCTCAAATAAAAGAGTTAGCTGATCTTGTGGTTGGGGCGATCTTATGCCCAAATAAAAGAGTTGGTTAATCTTGTGGCCAAGGCGATCTTGTGCCCAAGTAAAAGAATTGGTCGATCTTGTAGCTGAGGTGACCTTGTGCTCAAGTAAAAGAGTTAGTCGATCTTATGGCCGAAGTGATCTTGTGCCCAAATAAAAGAGTTGGCCGATCTTGTGATCAGGGTGATCTTGTGCCCAAGTAAAAGAGAGTGCCATTTAGGCAATTCACCTGTTCAAAAAGTTTGAAAATTAGTAAAGAAATTCAAAATGTTCATATAAGTTACAAAATTATAAAAATTTAATAAATAGTCCTGATTGTGAGAGACTGCTCTTGCTCGGGATCTTGTCGAGATTGTCCAGGTTGTTGCTTAGAAGGCTACACCACTTAGTCTTATAGGTGACCTCCTTTGATGAGATTTTCAATAGCATCCCTCAGCACCCAGCATTCTGAGGTGATATGCCTGAACTCATTATGATATGCACAGAATTTCCCCCAATTGAGTCTGGACTTACTGGGAGTCTTCATGGGTTTAGGCTTTTCAAAATCCTCTTTGTCCCTTTGCATTGCAAAATCTTTTTTTGGGCATCTAAAAAGATGCTATAGGCATTGTGACGACCTGGATGTGGGGATCGCTCATCTTTTCCCCTCTTAGCGAGCTAAAAGTTGGGACTATCTTTCTCATCTCCCTGGTTACTCCTTTTCTTATTTTAAGTTGAGCTACTTGCCTCGAACCTTTACGAGTTGAAAATCTCTTCCCATTTAATCTGCTTCATGGCCTGCTCATAAAATTCACCCAGATTGTTGATTGGGGATTTGTACAAACTTTTAAATAACTTTCCATCTCTACAAAGTCCTATTGAAACAGCAGTTAGGATGGCCTCATCCAAGGGATTTTCCATATTGTTAACCTTACACCTAAAGTGGGCAATATAGTCCTTTAGTGTTTCATGCTTGTTCTGGAAGACTGTGGCGAGATGGCATGGGGGTGCGAGTTGCTTCTTCAGTGCCCTATACTGATTGATGAACCTTTCCTAGCACTCTTCCCAACTACCAATGCTACGAGCCGGTGGCTTCTAAACTACATTCGAGGAATTTCAGCCAATGTGGCAGGAAAGATGCGGCACCTGATCAAGGAATTATAAGTTTAGAGATCCATCTAGATGTTGAACAAATCCAGATGGTCATGCGGGTCACTATCTCTATCGTATAGTGGAATGGCTGGAACTTTAAGTTTGTGTGGGAGGGGTTCCCCCTCAATTTCCCTAGATAAGGGAGTCTGTTTCCCGAAGTGACCTTGGTCATTTCGAGCTAGAGGATGCTTCTCCAAATGCTTCACTCTCTGAAGGAGATTCTCCACTAAGACATCCAAGCCCCTTATCATTGGCTAAAGACTTGGTGGCTTGGTTCACCCTTCCGGCCATGCGGATGGTAATTTGAAGTTCGCTCTTGGTCAGTCTCACGGGGACATTCAACCCTAGGCGTGACGATCTCAACTCATTCTTACACGTTCTGAGCTTGGGTTTGCACCAACATTGTGACCGTCTTAATGAGCTCTCCCATCATATTTTTGAGCTTCTCTTGACGTTGGAGCTAGACTTGTACTTTATTGGTGCCATTGGCGATGGCATTTGGTTGAGCAGAACCAACTGGGGGGAAGCCAGCAGTTGCACTGATGATAGGAGCGATAAAGGAATCTGTCATTGAAACATGCCCTTTTGGAGGGTTGGATAGCGCATTTAAAGCTTTGGTAGCTCTTCCCTTGGCCATTATAGTAGGAAACGAATAAGGATAGGTGAGATCCCCATAGACGACGCCAAAATGTTAATAGTGGATTTTGGTTCTGACCCAAACTCTAGCCAACGGAGGACTCTTTCGGAATCTCGAGCTGTTAGCTAGTTCGTTGATAGGAAATCAATAAAGTGAGTAAGAAAGGAGGGAAAAACAGCAAGAAAACATAATGTTTTTAACATGGTTTTGTCAAATCTGGACAAAATCGAACCTTACGTCCATGGTAATGTATTGATCTCAGAATATTTCTATAGAATTTTTAGTATCTAGGCCTCTGATCACGGCTGTCGAGATCGATCAGAATTAAAAATTTATAAACTGAAGCTACCTAAACTATTTGTAGCATAGGCAACACCGGGTCAAGCCCTTGGATTATTTTAGGATAATGATATCAATCAAATTAGGAGTTGAAAATGGGGGGTTAGCAGAATCTAAACTAACAGAAAACTACACTAACATACAGAAATAAAAATAGAAATAGATAAACTAACTAACCAAGGGAATTAACTTGAGATTAATGCATCCTAAATCACTAAATATTCATTCAATTGTTGATAATCATAACAAGGATACCTGCAATGATTAATGAGTCTTATGCAAAACTCAGCCACAAATAATCCATTAAGATCTCAATGCATTGCTTAGTTTTCCTATCCTCTTCTAAAG
>JANHAO010017116.1:0-14106 GCA_026873985.1 Saraca asoca
TGATCCAATCATTTCAATTCAATTAAAGATGATGACTTGATAATTTCAACGTATGGTGTGCAATTATGGTTTATTGTTGAATCTTCAAGTCATCGCATGGGCCAAGTGGGAGAATGTTAGATTATTTTAATAATCTATAATGGCGCATGTAACTAATGGATTGGCTTTAAATAAAAGATAGCCTAATATGATGATTATTTGGTCTAATGGTAATTAAAGTCAATGGGGGTTATTTTAAATTTTAAATTTTAAAATTTAAATCCCTCCCCTCTCCCTTCATTATAGGGTTATCTGCAGTTAGAGGCAATAACAAGAACATGTATCTTCACCATTAAAAGATACAGTAAGAGGAAAGGAAGAGAGAGGAAAAACTCACATTAATATATAAGAACATTGATCAAGAGGGATAAAAGAAATCATCAAGATCAAGTCATGGATCCAAGTAAGGATCTTTAACCCTTTATTATAGGTATTAAATATTGTAGTGAGAATTATAATATCCAAGATCCCTCTATGGTTTAGTGCAATTTTTTTGCATTGTTGAACTCTAGGAAAACTATAACTTATATTTTTTTATTCTAATATCAAATGCGAATAATTTGCATATTAAGAAACCAAATTATAATTAAATCAACATAAAATAATTTAAATTTAAGTATAGAAGACTGTCATCTTTATTGATATTAAATACTATAAATAATCGTGTTAATATAAATGAAAGATACGATTGACAAGTGAAAATTATAATAGTTTTGTTATTCCTATATTCTAAATATCTTGTATTTTCACTCACACATTCTTCCAAAAAAAAAAAAAAATCGAGCCCCATTATAGAGTCTACATCCTTTAATAAAGAGTTTAGTATCCCTATATCTACTTTTAAACATAGAAGAAGAATTATTTAAATTATAAAGTTAAAGACTTGTCAATCCTATTTAGTGATGTAAGCTGAATGTGTTTAACAATTTCACACTAAATTTTTTATCCAGCATTATGTGTTGTGATTATGTGATTGTTGGAAGCTTGATTCGCATGTTTAGCATAATCCTTAAGGATTATTCCACCACAGCAGTAAGTTTATATACGACAATCCTCCAAGATTAAACAAGCTCTTCCGGATTTTCTCAGGGATCAAAACTGCAAGAACTGAAACTAGTAACCCAGAATCGAATGAAGAACAGAGAAGAGAGAAGAGAGGAAAGATTGTTGTTGTTGTTTTTTTTTTAGGTTGGTATGGACGGGCTATATATAGAGCTGAGGGGGAAGACAAGTCAAGCAACAATATAAATGGCCAGACAGAAGCATAAATGGGGAAACAAAATCGTTAGGGAGGAATAAAAAAGACAGACAAAATCGAATATAATAATTTCATTTGATGGCACCTTAAATCTGGCAGTTACTGATAAGCTTATAAAATTATTTGAATTCATTTTTTTTAATACGCAAAATAAAAACTTGGCCCGCTTGATATTATCGCACGCATAGGGGGCAAATCGTGGATTTGCACTATGTTTGGCCCACGTTTTGAGTGCGCGAGCCCACCTTCTTTCTTAGCTCTTTACTAGCCCAAGAATCATATCTTAATATTTATATACTAGGACTTCTCACAAACCATCCTATATGGGACTTTTAACTTTTTGAAATATACACACACACATCTAACACTATGAAATCAAACAAACTGTCACATTTGCAAATTGGATATATGAACAACTTGAAATATCATGTGATAACCCGTGAATATATTATTTTATTACTAATATGTTACAATGTAGTAAAATTAAATAATATATATTTTTATTACTAATATATTATTTTATTTTTTTATAATTATTTTAAATATTACTTTAAGTAAAAATATCAAAAATTAGATTAATGGTGATTATTACTTGACAATCTTGAACTCTTTGTGGACGCATTTTACATTATGAAAGAGAGTGAAAACAAAAAAAATGATAAATAATTTATTAATTTTACTTTAATAAATTAAATAATTAAGTAAATAACTTTGACTTCATCAATCAAATAATAAAATTAGGACAAATAATGAAAGAATTGGAAAATTTTGAGAAAGTCATATTTTTTTAATCTAGTTGTGATCAGAATATCACTTTATATTTTGAGGTAGATTATCATTTATATTATATTAAGTATGATTATAATATAAGTAATAGTATTATAGTATTATCTTTAACAATTTTATGTTTTTTATTTATTATATGTTGTTAAATTGCTAAATATATTTACTTTTATAAATTTTTTAAGCGATTAAATTATCAATAAAATACTCTATTGTTATAATTGATTTAAGCTAATGAGTCAAGTCGAGCTGCTTATAAACTTAATTCAAATTGGGTTTAAGTTGAAAAATATTACTTGAATTAAGCTTAAGCTAAATTATGAGCTGAAAAAATTTAGAACAAGCAAAACCTGAGCTCATACAAACTCAGCTCAAGTTGACTAATTGCAATCCCTAACCACAAAAATGATTTAAGTTATCAATTATGTTTCCTTTGAGTTCCTTCCCAAAGGAGGAGAAAAATTAATGGTGTGTTCGATTATATTCAATAATTTCACATTAAATTTTTTATCCAACACTATGAAATCAAATAAATTGTCATGTTTCCAAAATTGGATATATGATAAACTTGTAATATTATGTGATAATCCAAGAATTCATAAGTTCATGACTCATAAAACATAAACAATCAATCTTTCTTTCAAAACTGAGTTCATAAATAAAATAATTTCAAAACTATAAGTGTCCATTTATTGAAATAAATAACATTATTTTGAAATAAATCAATAAAAAATGAATGTTTCTTTGGATGAAACTTAAACTAAAACCAAAATCTTTAAAATATTTGATCAACTTGGCTGGCACCTAAGAAATCGCTTCCATAACATCCATTGCTAAATACAATCTCCCACCTCTAATGTGTAGGAATTGATCATACTGGACAAGGATTCATTGGAACTTTTTTCTTTAAAATTATTAAAGATGAGGGCAAAAGTATAATGCAAATACTTAGTGAAGTAAGACTTTCTATGCCACTTTGGGTAGAAACCTTTAGTTATACATAACAATATAAACAATCACACACACATACAGATTCACGTATGTTCATAATCATGTTTACATATCCCTTTTTCATATTCTAGTCATTCATTAGTCCTATCATGATATTCTTACAAGCGTCATACTTACTTCCTTTTGATTCTAATCATTTACGTTCAACACCAAGACAAGGAGGTAGATAATTTCATATTGACAGTGGCTACACTTAGTAGCAAGCAACAAGATTCATGGATCTATCAATGACACAATTTGTTGTGCATAACATGGTACTTACTAACCTTGCTAAGTGAAACATTTCCACATAGACAAACAAACACTAGTTTAGTAACTAAGGGGATATCTGATGAAGTTGTATGATCTATAGCCATATCGTATATTAAATGCCCCTTGTGACATTCTGCTTGATTTGTGTACTCTTATAACACATTGTATAATTTGCATGATGATTCGTGTACCGCCAATGACACATCATATATAAGTATGCCTCTTTCAACATACTATATATGCCACCATCTTACTTGCTTCACAATGACGACCTATTGAAGCCATATAATTTCTTTTATTTCATCTTCTTAGTGCATATAGGTTCCCTTTATTTTCTTAAACTAGTCACAATTACATGTACAATTTCTATCTTATATCCCACTTGCACCTTTACTAATATACCCATGCTAGATTGGTCATTCCTCTATTTCATACATTCAATTATGAGCATTAATTAAAGTTTAACTTTTTTTACTCTTTATAATAGTTATAAAAAATCAAAATTTCTAGGTTATTTAATCTAAACTAAGTTCTGACTCTAGTTTAGTGCATCCTCACATACAAACACATATTTCATGTAACCAAGCAATCCTGAACTTTCTAATTTGATAATCTTATGCTTCTAATTAGATCTTTAACTATTTTTCCCAATATCACATAAAAACCTATGGACTATTTTGAAAACATATAAGGACAAAGCCCTAGGACATGTTTGGTTTTATTTAATTATGTAATCAACAACAGTTTTCTTTTTTTTTTCTTTTTTCTTTATTCCTCCTAAGAAAAGAACAAAAGTAAAAATTGTTTGGAAAGTGAGCTTTTAGCGTGCATGTTTAAAAAAGATAAGGGTGCATTTTGGTTTGCAAAAATATTTTTTATTTTTATTTTCTATTTTCAATTTTTGATTTAGATTTTCATTTTTTTTTAAATTTGATTGTGTTGATGGTGGATTTCGGTTACACCTAAATCTGGCCAACAGAGGGGGGTTCTTTCAGGACCCAAGCTATTTCCCAATTGTTGAGGTGGTGAATAACGAGAGACAGTAGGAGGGAGAAGGAGAAAGGTTGAAGCATGGAAGTTTAACGTGATTCGGCTAAATCCGGGTGACACCGGATCCTATATCCATAGAGATATTTTATTAATCTAAAGGAGTTTTTATAGAGCTTTAGCTATGGTCTCCGGCAGAGTTTCTGCTATTCTTTTTTCTTGTCTCTCTTTCTACCCACTATACAAAGGTCCAGCCCTCCATTTATAGAAGCATGGATGGGTACAAATGGAACTAAATAAACTGTACATTTGTTACATCAAATATTAAATGTACAAGACTGCCTAGAGCATTATAAACTGGCCTCCGCAAATTACTTTCTATGCATGGTAACCAATGGTCAAATTTTGTAAAGTGGCGGTGCAAGTTGCTTGTTAACCTTGAACTCAACCTCAGCGGGCTTCTAGCTGGGTAAGACTTCATCCTAGTAAGCTGGAGCTTGTGCACTAAGATCGTTGCTAGTTCGCGACCTCGATCTCCTTTAGCCAGCAAGCTCAAATTTTTAGCGAGCTGGAGTTTCTTGCGCAACAACCTTGTGGTTTGCCATGCTTGTCTCTTCTGCCAAACTTGGCTCCTTTTGGGCTTTTGCCAACCCACTCTATAGTGTCATATTCTACTGATAACATCAGGCCCCTAACTCTCAGTTTGCTTCACTAACTGGGAGTTAAACTTCTGCTGGCAAAAGCTTGTTCTGCTGTGACATCCCGTAACTTTGGTCTTTATCTTACATATTCATTTTCCTTTGTGAGGTGTGACTTCGGTGAACTGGGGCCTTACAAAACTCAGAAGGCTGCATGGATAAGTTTGTATCATGGGTGACTATGCAATCAAAGTCATTTGGGTTAGCTTGCCACTTCATTTGTCTAGATAATAAGCATTTTGTGGCCATTGGTGCTCCATCCTCGTTGTCTTTCAAGTCATTAAATGAGAGTGGTTGGGGGATGCCTTCCAAACCCTTCGGCAAGATTAGGCTAAGTTTATTTAAAGCATGGGGAGCCTTCTTCTTCTTTCAGAGAGTGACTGAATGAAAGTTTCAGATAAGCCTATTGATTTCCTGATATTCCACCCTCTAGGTGAGGCATGAATGGTCTGTTGTACAAGAAGCTTCGAAGATAATACTTCTCCAATAATGTGGAGAGATCTCATACAGATCTTGGGTTATGTCCTCACGGTTATGAGGTTTCTCCTTTTCAGCCGTTCTGGTAGGCCTTTTCTGGACTTCTCGATTTTAGGAGAGAAACTGAGGAGGAGCTTGTTGCTGAGGAAGGGGCTGGAAGAAGAAAGTTGAGGACTTAAGCGAGCTTCTGGGTTTCTGGTCAGCAGAGGTTCATCTCTTAGTGGTCAACCTTATGATTGGTGGGAGCTTTCCCTTTATGTGATAATCTTTTTTCTAAAAAATCTAGCTATGGCTTTCTCTGACTTGTATTTTGACTCTTTCTGATGTAAATGTACCTCACCGAGACTTTTTAATGAATAAAGTTTCCTTCTTAAGTATTTTAGCTACTCGTCCTACAACTTTCAGATGACAAATATTAATTCTACATATACAAATAACTAAATAGCCAATCGGTATTGCTTCTTAATCGAGAAATAAGCTTGGGCTAAGTATATTGAATGTGAGCAATATGCATGGCACTAAGGCATCTGGTCGCATGAGAGTTGCGAAATTTAGATCCTATAAAGGATGCAAAATTTAGGTTGCATGCATATGGTGGCTAAGAAAGTTGCTCGTACGTAGGAGTCTTAAGTTGCACACATGCGGTGGCTAAGAAAGTGGCTCGCATGTATGGTAAGATCGTTACGTGCATGTGGTGGCTAAGAAAGTGGCTCACATGTATGGTAAGATTGATACGTGCATGCGATGGTTAAGAAAGTGGCTCGCATGCACGAGCTTTAAGATGCACACATACGGTGGCTAAGAAAGTGGCTCGCATGTATGGTAAAATCGCTACGTGCATGCAGTGGCTAAGAAAGTGGCTCGTATGCATGAGCTTTAAGTTGTTGTCACATTAGCGAGACACTGGGAGACAGGTTACACTAATGCAATGCTTAGATGGTTGTACAAACGTGACACCAAAAAATAAGTCACATTAGTGTGACGTTCAGTCATAAATTAAAACTTGGTTTTTGAATAATACATTTTTCCTAGAGGGATGGCAAATTCGCTCTTCAAAAGCTAGGTAATAAGTTAACATTTTTCAAAGAATTTACATTGATCCATTGAATGCATGATTTAGACTGCTCTTACATACCATGTGGTAGAATCAATATATAGTTCTCATCATGGTTGACAACTGGTGCTCAAGATCCCACTGAGGATGGGGAGGCTGTTGCACTGAGGCTGCAAAATGTACTCCCTTAAGCACCCTCTCTTAATCAAATCCTCAATGGCATCTCTAAGAGCTCATCAATTCGAAGTGTTATGTCCTGCTTTGTTGTGGTATGCATAGAATTTGTTTGTATTTCTACCTGCACGAGGAGCCCACAAGGGAGTGGGAGTCCCAAAATCCTCTTTACTCCTTTCTGTTGCATAAATCTTATCAAGAGTATTTGATAAGACACTGTAGTGCTCATCGTGAGCCAATTGTTGAGGTCACTTGGCCTTGGCCTTCTTCACAAGCTAGGGATTGGAGCCGTTCTTTGCATCCTCACAACTATTTCTCCTCTTATTTTGGCCTGGGCTACCCAGTTCAGACTTTTTCACACCAAAAATCTCCTCCCACCTGATTTGTTTGGTAGCTTGATTGTAGAACTCTGCCAGGTCTGGTACTGGGGAGTTGTATATACTTTTATACAGCTTGCCATCTTTACGAAGCCCAGCATATATTATTGTCAAAATGCTCTCGTCGGACAGACTTTCCATATTGTCGATCTCACGCCTGAATCGAGTAATGTAGTCTTTTAAAGACTCATGTTTGTGGTGAAAGATTATGAAAAGGTGACAAGGGGGTAAGCTGCCTCTTCAACGCCCTATAGTGGTTGAGAAATTTTTGTTGACATTCCTCCCAGCTATCAATATTGCGGGCTAGGAGGTTCCTAAACTAGGCTCGGGAGGCATCTCCCAGTGTGATGGGAAAGACATGGCACTTGATCAAAGGATTACTTGTTTGAAGATCCATCTAATTGTTGAACATGTCCAAGTGATTACGTGGGTCATTATCTCCATTGTACAGTGGGAAGGTAGGAATTTTGAGCTTCTGGGGGAGGGGCTCCATTTCGATCTTCCTGGAGAAGGGAGTTCGTTCCTTGGCATCACTTCGGACACCTCAAGCTTAAGGGTGTGCCTCTAGTTGTTTCTCCCTTTGGAACAACTCTTCCACCAACAATTGCAATCCTTCAAATTTCTGACTGGAAGCCTAATGGCTTCTCGCATCCTCCTTGTCATGCAGATGACGGCCTGAAATGTGCTTGCGGCTAGTCCTATTTGAAATTCCAGCTTGTTGCTATTGGGAGACGTTTCCAGGCGCGATGACTTCGACATGTCTTTGCACACCTTGAGCCTGTACTTGAGCCAGTATTTGGAATACTTTAGTCTTCCTCCTTATCGAACCCTCAAATGCTTCTTGAAATTGACCCTATACTTACACTTCATTGGTCTCAAGGATAGTGACAACGGGTTGGTGGTGAACTGGGGGGGCCAAACCGTCAACAGTTCTGGTGGTAGAGGAACTTGCAGTGTAACCTTCTGATCAATTTTTGGGGGCACCGGACTTCCTGATGGCTTTTCCTCTAGCCATTACAACTATGCAAGAGATGGACCTAGAAAATAGAAACAATTAGAAGACAGACGGGTCCCACTGGGCATGCTAAAATGTTGACAGTGGATTTCAGTTACACCTAAATCCGGCCAATGGAGGGGGTTCTTTTGGAACCCAAACTGTTTCCCAGTTGTTGAGGTGGTGAATAACAAGAGACGGTAAGAGGGAAAAGGAGAAAGGTTGAAGTATAGGAGTTTAATGTGGTTCGGATAAATCTGGGTAGCACCGGACCCTACGTCCATGGAGATATTTTATTAATCTGAAGGAGTTGTTACAGAGCCTTCGCTATGGTCTCCGGTAGAATGTCTGCTATTCTTTTTTCTTGTCTCTCCTTCTACCCACTATACAAAGGTTCTAGGCCCCCATTTATAGAAGCATGGAAGGGTACAAATGGAACTAAATAAACTGTACATTTGTTATTTCAAACATTAAATGTATAAGACTACCTAGAGCACTATAAACTGGCCTCTGCAGATTATTTTCTGTGTGTGGGACCTGATGGTCATATTTTGTAAAGTGGTGTTGCAAGTTGCCTACTGGCCTTGAGCTCAACATCAGTGGGCTTCTAGCTAGGTAAGACTTCATCTTAGTGAGCTGGAGCTCATGCACTGAGACTGCTGTTGGTTTGCAACCTTGAGCTCGTTCAGTCAGCAAGCTCAGATCTTTAGCGAGCTAGAGTTTCTTGCGTAGCGACCTTGTGGTTTGCTGTGCTTGTCTCTTTTAACAAACTTGGCTCCTTTTGGGCTTTTGCCAGCCCACTCTGTAGTGCCGGATTCTACCGATAATAGATTGGTATTTATTCAAATAGAATTTTCATTTTCATCTTAAAATAACTATAGGATGGTCTATAATTGGCTATGAAACTATAGATAATGGTGGTAGAAATAAGAGTAATGCTACCTACTCTCCCATATAATCATTCCTTCCTCATTCTCCTTTTCATATCAACAAAAGTTTAGAAAAATTACTGCTTCAGTTTAAAGAAGTTATTATCATAATTTAAAAATTTTATTATACACAATTTATGTTGATATTCTTACTTCTTTGAACTAATGGACGCAAATAATCTTTTTACCCATCACGTTTTGAAAAATTACTTTTAAGATTAAATAAGTTACTACTATGCCTCCATTTCCAAAGTTTTGATAAAACTTCTAAATTAGGGTAGTAACTTCTTTAAACCCAAGCAATAATTCTTCTAAACTTTTGTTGCTATGAAAAATGGGAGGAGGGTGAGTGAATATATGGAAATATAGATAACACTACTCTAGAAGTAATTGTAATTTTGGGTGATGGTTCTAGCAAACAATAAAAAAGATGAATGTTGATAGTAATGGTGGATGATGGGTATAAGTCATTGTGATAGAGGTAATGAATAGTGAGAGTAGAGGTGGATTGTTGATAGTGATAATGATAGTGGGTAGTGTTATGGAGATGGGCAATAATGATAAATGATTATGTGGTGGTTGGTGCTTGTAGCTAGTGTTGGTTAATGATGGATGGTTGTGGAGGTGATGGAGGTGGAAATGATGGTGACTACAGTAGAAGCGAAGGCAGCAATGTCAATGGTGATGAGCATTGGAGGTGGATGTGGTGGTCGAGGTTAGGGTTGCTGATGGGTGAAAGTAGATAACAGTGATGGTGTAATTCTTATAGTTTTCTATAATAAGATCAAATATTTCAAAATTGTCATTATATAGAAATGAAAAGACAGTAAATGCCTTTTTGTTATTTTCTAAATTTTCAAAAATAAGGACTCCATTTTCTCAAAAATAAAAATAATGAAAGCTATCTAATCACATTTTCTTATAAGTTTTTTTGTTTTCAATGAAAATGAAATAAGAAAACAATTAAAGCAAACACACCCTAAATAAATCTTAAATTTATTCTCTGGTACAAGAAACTAATTTATCCCAGGATCCATGACAGATTTTGTCTTTAACTCAAGTGGTATCTAATATTCCTTAAAAGACTCTACTTTCTTTTGCATCCCACGTTCTTGAGTTCTTATGTGTGTAACTCTTTTGTTTAAAACATAATATCTAGAAAATAAAATAATATTCAAACAGAAATGATAATACATAAAAATAAAAAATTTAATCAATAGAATTTTATATAATTTGAACTAATATCGTATTAATATCAATGTTAAAAAATGAAAGCTATGTATCTCGTATTAAATATATAAAGTAAATATTACTTTTAAAACAAATTGTTTATAATATATTCACTTGCTATTAATTGAATTTAACTTTATATTTAATCTCGTTTCTGTATTAAATGACTCAAATTGAAATCCTAATATCAACCGAATTCAAAAAACTTACAAATAACTAATTTCATTTAGACGGCGAAAATGATTTGAAGCGCGCCTAACACAAACTTCAACTATGTAAAATAATAAAACAAATTAATCAATTTTCCTAAGAGATCAAGGCCATTCGTTCTAGTACTTCAAATTAGATAATGCAAACCATTAACATACACACTTTAATGGTGAATTATTGATGTTATATGTAAAATTTGATTCGTCCTAGATAGACCTGTGAACTGCCCGAGAGTGACAAGGGACCAGCTCGAAGAATGCTCGGATCGCTTTGCCATCAGATCACGTCACAAAGTGACCTCCTCAGTTGGAGCTCGTGCATGATAAAACGAGCTTGACCTCTCCATCCCAAGGAAGGGCACGTCTCCAGACTGAATGATCTAGTTGATGAAGTATGACTAGCGATCTGGGAGCTCGCTAGACAGAAGACCCATTCACACTCTGCCCACCAGGCACATCGGGCCCACCTACTGAAGACAATCTGCAGTAGTCGAATAACAGAATTCCGTTTGTTTATTCTATTTTGTATATTAAATGTGGATGTAATGATTTACTGCATATGAAATTACTATTGTAACCTCCTCTCCTTTATAAATATGAGGAAAGAGCCTTCTGCAAGAGAAGAGGATGTTTTTATGTAGGCAAAAACTCTACCAATATTGAGAGAAGGATGATACATGCCGAAACTTTGTCAACATTAAGAGAAGAAGAAAACCTGTATGTTGAATGTAGAAATACCTTCACAATAATATACTACCGTGGACGTAGGGTCCGATTTTATCCAGATTTGGCCGAACCACGTTAAAAATCTTGTATCTTCTTGCTGCTCTTCCCTTCCTCCTTATGTGTTTTGCTGATTTGTTATATCTAAACCAGTTTACGGTAAGAGATCCCAAAAGAATCCCCTGTTGTTAGGAGTTTGGCTCAATATCAAAATCCGACGTCAATATTTTGGCATCGTCTGTGGGGATCTCACCTGTTCTGGTTCATTTCCTACTGCAATGGCCAAGGGAAGAGTCACCAGAGCTTCAAATGTGCAACCCAGTCTTCCAGAGGGTCATGTCTCGACGACAGACTTGTCCACTGCTCTTGTCATCAGAGCAACCACTAGCATCCCTCCAACCAATCCTATACAACCAGCGTTCACTGCCAACGGCACCGATGGAGTACAAGCATGGCTCCAACGTCAGGAAAAGCTTGAACACATGATAGGGGAGTTGGCTAAAACAATCACAATGTTAGTGCAAGCACAAGCTCAGAATGTGCAAGGACGGGCTAAGACCGCCGCACCAAGAATTGAACATTCCGATGAAACTGACCGAGAGCAGACTTCGAATCCCCATCCGCATAGCCAGAAAAGTGAACCAAGCCATCAAGTCTTTAGCCAACAATTGGGGGGCTTGGACATTTTGGTGGAAGATCTCCTTCAAAGAGTCAAGCATTTGGAGGAGCACCCTCAAGCTCAAAATGACCAAGGTCACTTTGGGGAGCGAACCTCTTTCTCTAGGGAAATCGAGGAGGAACCCCTCTCGCACAAGCTCAAAGTTCTAACCATTCCACTATACGATGGAGATAATGACCTGCACAACCATCTGGATCTATTCAACATCTAAATGGATCTTCGAACTTGCAACCCCTTGATCAGGTGTCACATTTTGCCCGCTACTCTTGGTGAAGTCCCTCGAATGTGGTTCAGGAGCCTCCCAGCTCACAGCATTAGTAGTTAGGAGGAGTGTCAGGAAAAGTTCATTGACTAGTATAGAGCACTAAAGAAGCAACTCGTGCCCCTATGCCATCTCGCTACAGTCTTCTAGAATAAGCACGAAACATTAAAAGACTATATTGCCTGCTTCAGGTGCGAGGTTAACAATATAGAAAAGCCCTCAGATGAGGCCATCTTGACTATCGTCTCAGTGGGACTTTACAGAGATGGAAAGCTATTCAAAAGTTTGTACAAGTCCCCAATAAGCAACCTGGGTGAGTTTTATGAGTGAGCCATGAAGCAGATCAGATGAGATGAAACTTTCAGTCCACAGAAGCCCAAAGCAAGCAGCTTGGCCCAAAGTAAGAAGAGGAGTAACTATGCAAGCAAAAATGATAGCCTCGATCCTCAGCTCACTAAGAAGAGCAAGGATGAACGACCCCCATTTTCAGGTCGTCACAGCACCTATATCATCTTGTCAGATGCCCAAAACAAGATTTTTGCGATAGAAAGGGACAAAGAGGATTTCAGAAGGCTTTTACCCTTGAAGACTCCCACTAAGTCCAAACTCAACTGAGGGAAATTCTGCACACACCACAATGAGTTTGGGCATGTTACCTCAGAGTGCTGGGTGTTAAGAGACACTATCGAAGATCTCATCAAAAGAGGTCGCTTGCATGACTATATTGTGCAGCCTTCCAAATAGCGGCTTGCACCATCTCTACAGGATCTCGAGCAAGAGCAGTCTCCTACTATTAGGACCATCTTTTAAATTTTTGTAATTTTTGTAAATTATGTAAATATTTTGAACACTCTACTGATTTTAAATTTTCTTCAAACAGGTGATCCGCCTAACTGGCCACCCTTTTATTTGGTCACAAGATCGCCCCGACCACAAGATTAATTACCTTTTATTTGGGCACAAGATCACCCCGGCCACAAGATCGACCAACTTTAATCTCACAGCTCTCATATGAACTCTACCATTTCGTAGCTCTCATGTGAACTTATCTATTTGGCCACGAGATCAGCCCAAGCACGAGATCGCTCACTCTTTAATTTCACAACTCTCATGTGAACTTATCTATTTGGCCATGAGATCAACCCGAGCACAAGATAGCTCACTCTTTAATTTCGCAGCTCTTATGCGAACTCTACTATTTTGCAATTCTCATGCAAACTCTATTATTTCATAGCTCTCATGCGAACTTATCTATTTGGCTACAAGATCGGCCCAAGCACGAGATTACTCTAATTTAATCACAATTTTCTGATTATGTGCATATCACATAGATTGTTCAAACAATGCATATACAGGAGCAACACACAAAGATTGCAAAAAGGAAACTTTATTCATTAAAAGACCTCAACGAGGCAAAATTACATCAGAAAGCTCTGGATACAGGCTAATCAAAATACAAAGGAAAATACTATGACTAAGAAGAAGAGTTGGCCACAGAGGGCCCCACCCTAGCTGATTAGAGCTCGTGAGCCACCAAGGTCCTCAAATTTCCCTTCCAATGCATCCCCGGTGGTGGCACCGTAGCTCCTTATTTTCTCCGGCCTCCAGCTCTTGTTCTGATTCATGAAGGAAGTAAGTCAGGAAGCGTCAGGAACTTGGTTGGCCGAACAATTGCTCATGGCAGCACCGAGAGGATGTAATCAGAGATCCATATGAGATCCCTCCATGTTATTAGAGAAGCTAAACCTTTAGGATTCTTTATACAGCAGACCATGCACACCCCGAAAAAAGGGCAGAATGCCGGGAATAATGGAGGTTTATCAGAAGTCTTCATAGTTTGCTCAGTGCATACAAAAACTTGTTGAGTGAGTTTTGATTGTAATGGGTTTTATCACTCAAATTACACAAGTGCACGCAGTCAATTGTGTAATATAGAGTGAGTGAGTATCATCTCCACAGGGATTGAATTT
>JANHAO010017117.1:0-14098 GCA_026873985.1 Saraca asoca
GTAATTCTTTCTTTAATTTTTGGTCCAAAATCTTTCCAATCTTAATTACCTTTTCTTAATTCTTTTGAGCAAATTAAGGTTCTTTGTAAAGTTAAAATTTTTATTTGAACCACTATTATTAATAAGATTAATACTAATAATATGTTACAAGTGTACAGACCTCATAGAGCTTTGTCCCTGAATATGTTTATATTATGTCCTAAGAAATCAGAGACTAATAGTCATTTGTTTTTACATTTTGAGATGACTTGACAGTTATGGAATAAGTATTTTTTTTGCCATGTTTGGGGTTTTGTGGGTTTATCTAGCTACTTTAGACAATTCTTCTACTACTGGATATTGTGGTTTTGCGAGGAATAAGGGAAAAATTGCATTTTGGGAAGTTGCAAGACTTGCGATTTTATGATGTTTATAATTGAAAAGGAATGTTAGAATTTTTAAATAGATTTTTTAGACAATGGTATTAGTGTGTGATAAAATTTTGTATATCACTCCGCTTTAGCTTAAAGTTTATGATTTCTTTTAGGGGATAAATTTGATAGATTTTCAAATGAGTTGGAAGTCAATCTTAGATCAGTGATAAGATAGTTTTCTTTATATTCTTTTGTTTCTTTTAATTTTTCTCTTTCCTTTTAAGGATTTATTATCCTCTTCTTTTGTATTTTCTCTTCTTCCTTTGATAATATTTCTTTTTCTATAAAAAAAATTAAAATAAGAATTAGATTTTGAAGATATATTTTGTTTTTTAAGGCACAAATATCAACACATGCAAATGCTATAGTATCAGATTGCTAGTGTCATATATTACACATTGTATTTCTTTTTTAAATAAAACTTAAAAATATATTATTCTAAAATCTATCACTATCTTTTAAGATGTAGGACTTAAAAATCTTTTGATAATACAATTAGCAAATACCTGAAAACTTGTAATTCATACATAAATTTTATAATTTTTTTTATCATTATTTTCCTTTTGAATTATGAATGCTTAGATTTCATAGTTTTTAATTTTTTTAAGAATTATGTGAATGAATTTTGTAATTTAAAAAAATTACAAATTTGTACCAACTTTACATATAAAAAGTATGTTAAAAGTTTCAATTCTGTTGATAAAATGTTGAATTACAAAAAATTTTAAAATTTTATATTTTTTATGAAAAAAACATTAACTGTTAGTCAAACAAAAATTACAAAATGTAACAGCACCTATTCTTTCAAAAACATATTTAAGTACAATATATAAAATGTAATACTTCAACATGCATGTGGTACCTCCAAGAAAATTTTTCTCTTTCCACTCCTGATCATTTTCACTTTTGATAGTCTTCTACATATGCTGGACTAGGAGGATTAATGGTATGCAAGTTCCTCAAAATAATTTTGAAGCAGAGATTTTAGAATCAACTAATTCTATTGCCGAAGGGTAGAGAAATGAGAGTTGTAGACAAGTAGAGCATAATCTGTTAACTAAGATTTTAAGTAGGAATTCCTAACTGGACTATTGGTCTGTGAAGTGGTGTTGTGAGACAAAACTAAAATTTAATAATATACCGATAAACCAACCATTCAAGCCTATGTTGTTTTTAACATTTCTTTTCCTATCAACATGCGTTAATTAATTTTTTTTTGTTGGTAAAATACACTACACCTCATTGAATCATCCTTTAAAATCAGTTTATCCTCATTTTTAAAACTCATTACTTAACCCCCTGAGATTTTAACTTAGTTGATAATATCAAATAAACTGCTAGTATAACGAAGTCCTCACAATTTTGATCAAATCTTTCATCATGTATGCCTTTTGAATTACTTAAGTCACAAACTTTCATCACTAATACAATTTAATTACAATTTATGATTTGTTTCAGGTTTTTGGTGGTAAATTGAAGGAAATGTTAATGAGTAACCTCTACTAAGAGAGTGAGTTTTTCTTATTTAAGGTTTAGAGAAAAAAAAAAAACAGTAGCTACTACTTTTGCTTTATTTCATCCGAAACTTGAAAGTTAAATTATATGCTCTTGAATGAAATTTCTATGAATTTTTTGATTTTAAGTTTTATAGAAAATTTTATTTATTTTGCTTATTTGATATGAATCTAGAGGGTTAAATTATAGATCTTGACTTGTTCAATTGAAAAGGTATGTTATAGGCCCTAAGCTCGCCACCATAGTAGCTTGGCGTCTCAGCCACAGCATGAACACTTCGTCACATGCCGTTGGCCCAGCTTTGACTTTAGATCTTAGATGGGGTTTTCAGACATGGTATATCTTACTTCAACTCTCCTTTTGATTTTTTTTTTAATTGGTTAATTGTGCATTTTGTTTGTTCATTATTATTTGAGTCATTTTGATTTTGCTTTTATATTGATTTGAGCTTTTTTTAGAGAATGAAAATACACATTGATTTTTTATTTGTTATTGTCAATTGCTAATTTTTATTGTCTAAATAATTATTACAAATTATATTTTGACAAAAAATATAAAGTAAATTAGAATAATAGAGAAAAAAAGAAAATTTATATGAGTAAAGATTAAAAGAAAATTATTTAGCAGAAGCATTGCAATTAACAAGACTAGGAAACCAACTTATTAAAGTAATAGCTATAGACCGTAGGTTCATTTGTATCATTAGTGTGTGTAAACACACATATTGGGAACTATTTCATTATAATGTGAATCTTTCTAGTTGGAGAGGCTGATTAGCGAAGTGAGGAAAAGCCTGGAATCGACCTGCAAACATAGCAAAGCCAGTCGCATGCAATGAAAGTTGTTTGTCAAGCATGGTCCGATGATCAAGTTAGTATTTCAATAAAGGTTTAGTAGTGTAGAGAAGATGATCTGAAAGAAAGGTATCTACTAGTATATATAGGTGTCGAACATGCTAACTTGCGTGCTCTTTGACGAATAAAGTGTTATCACGTGTCTCTGGTGTATTGGTAATGTCAGTGAGATTCCTATTAGGTAGTTGCTGTGATCACATTGTTCATGCAAGTTTGGGTCATGCCTTTTGTCATGCGTCGGTTAGGCAGTTGGTTCGCTGAGCTCTCCTTTAGACAAGTCTTGTGTACAAGTCCATTGACCTGATGTAGTTGGTTCATCGGTCGGGGCCCCAACCAGCTGTAGCTACTTCACCAACTGGACCTAGTCAATTAATCTAGGTTAATCAATCGGAGACCATTGCCTATTTAGATTGTGTCACTTGCCCCTCTTTCGCCTCAGAAGGAGATATGGTCAATCAGCCTAGAGACCCTTCATTTCTCTAGCCAATTATCATTAGCCCTTATAAGCAATAAACACTTTTACTATTTAGAGATGCCTCGAGACCAGCAAAGGTCACATTGATGGCGGGCATCTCCATCTTAGCTATTCATCATGGTCAACCCCAGCCATTGGATCTCCTTTTCTCTACTATAAAAACTCCTCCAACTCTTCTAAAGGTGTTGTTATACACTTCACCTATAAAACTAAACTAGTTGTTGTCTCCAATGAATTCCTCTAGTGCTTCTTTCTGACTTCCAACTACTTCATAGTGGTTTTGCAGATAACTTCCTTTGCCTTTTCTACTTTTATAACTTTATTGCTTTTAATTTTCTACTCTTTTTTTTCAAAAGTATGTTGTTCAAGGTGGTTTGTTTTTCCTTTTTGTTTTCTTCTTGGCGATTGCAACTTATGTTCTTGTCCTTCCTGGACTGTGCTGGAGAGACCAACACCTTGGTCTAAGCTCTTCCTTTTCATTTCTCTTCTTCTTTTTCTTTTTCTTTTTCTTTCTTTATTTTTTGTATTGGGATCTCCCAATTCATTTTTTAACCACTTTCGTAGGACTATCCTTCACTTTGCTTCTTTCTTTCTAACCATACTTTGTTTTCTTTGAAGGTGGAGCTCATCCTTGTGTTTTCCTACTTCATGCCTGGTGGATCAAGTGACCCCATCAACTTGTCATCGGATTCTATTTCCTCCTCAAACCTCAGGGAATATTCATTCAAGAGTATTGTATATCGCTACACCTTTCTTCTCTGCTTGATCATGGCTAACCGATAACGTGCAAGGAAACTTTTGTCACTTCTGTGGAGGGAATTTTATCAGCTTAGCCACTCATACATCCTGTATTATACTACTTATTAGTGCATTTAACAGTTCATAGTTGTTAAATCACACTTGAGAAGGCCCTCTCTCCCACTCAGGAGCTCTTTCTTTGGAAGGTGCACTATCAGGCTATAGTACTCAATCTATCACTGAGCAAACTTGACTTCTTCAATGTTGATGTACTTTCAGATCTGGCTGAGAGCTCTGAGAGAGAGATGGTAGGGCATTTGGCCCATAATAGGGAAAAATGCCCCTCACAAAGGCCATGTTAATCTAGTGAACTATCACTCTTTCATTAAGGCCCCAGATTTCTAATGCTAGGGTGTTGAATTAAGCTAGGTCTCTTTAAGGGTCTCACAGCACTCTTGCTGAAAATTAACCAAAGTAACTAAAATTTTCTTATGTGCTTTACTGGTGGCAAAGTGTGTAGAAAAAACTTATACAAGTTGGTAAAAACTGTTGACTAATTACCTAAATAGGATGGTAAACCATCGCAAGCTAGCTTTTTTGAGGGTGGTAGAGAAAGCTCGGCATATGATAGCATTTGGAGCACTTGATAGTAGTATTGACACTTGGAATGCCTCTAAATATTCTTGTGGGTCTATTGTACTATCATATGGGTCAATATGAGTTGGCGGTTTTATGTGGTTATGTGGGGAGGTAGAGGAGTAGCCATCACAATCGTTAAAAATAGGTGGTTTTCCTCATGCAAGACGATAGCTGCTTGGAGGTTTGGGTGAGGTCTGTAATTAGGTTAAGTGAGTCATAGGCTCTTAGGTGGGGGTGATATGATGGCGAACATTAGTCATTTGTTGCAAAGTAAAGGGAACATTGGGAACAAGTAGTCTAATCAGAGTTTGGACTTGGGAAGTTTGTAGGGGGTGGAGATGGGATTAAGGATGGACAAGCCATAATGGTCATCGGTAAAGAAGCAATAGGAATGGAAGGCTACACTTGCAAGAGGGTGCTAGAGATAACTAAGGTTGTAGAGGTATAGAGATGTGATGATTCTGGGTTACTTGGGGACAAGATAGAGTGATTGGGTTTAATAGCTGAGATTGCGAAGGTACAGAAATCTGATGGGTCTAGGTTACTTGAGGACAAGATGAAGTGACTGAGTCAAGCTCCTTGAGAATGATTCTTTAAGGACTAGAGGGTGGTGGAGGCAAAGTAGACTGTGCT
Organism: Saraca asoca; assembly: GCA_026873985.1. NCBI lineage: Eukaryota > Viridiplantae > Streptophyta > Magnoliopsida > Fabales > Fabaceae > Saraca > Saraca asoca. The sequence continues at coordinate 5,268 of JANHAO010017117.1, forward strand.
CAGGCATGATGAAGAGCATCCAACTCCTCATGCAACTGGCAAACCTGCTTTGCAGGGTGGTGATTCAATAAGCCTGTTTTTCCATCCAATCTCTATGATGATCATCTCTAGCCCTTTCATGATGACAACACTTATCTAGTGATGGTGCATGAGAAGATTGTGAATGAGAGCAACAAGACATAATGGTGGCCAGGAAAGTCACAAGCGATGCAAAATGAAACTTTTTGGTTGGTGAGGCTAATCGACAAAGAAAGAAGAAGCCTGGAAGTAACTTGCAAACACAATAAAGTCAGCTGCACGTGACAGAAGTGGTTTGTCAAACATGCTCTGATGATCAAGTTAGTATTTCAATAGAATTTTAGTAATGCAGTGAAAATAATTTAAAAGAGGGGTACCTGCTGGTATATGTAGGTGTCACACGTGCGAATTAGCATACTCTTAGATGAATTGAGTGTTACCATATGTCTTCAGTGTATTACTAATGTCAATGACATTCTCACTAGGTAGTTGCTATGATCACATTATTCATGTAGGTTTAAGTCACGCCTTTTATTATGTGTTGGTTTGGTGGTTGGTTCACTGAGCTCTCCTTTAGCCAAGTTATGCATACAGGTCGATTAACTTGATGTAGTTGATTGATTGGTTGTGGCCCCAACCAGCTGCAGCCGCTTCACCAACTGGACCTGGTTGATCGACCTAGGTCGGTCGGCTGGAGATCACAGACTATTTTAGATTGTGTCATAATGGATATCAAACAAAAAAGAATGAGGATAATATATACAATAAACAAATATATGGTTACTATTCCTTTTTATGTTTAATTTCATTCTTAATATAATATAATTTCTATGCATTATACGACTAAAAGGTGGTTTTTTTTTTTTTTTTTAATGTAGCGAAGTTGAAGAGTGAAAAATCAACCAGCAGCAAACAAAAATCAAGCATTACAAAATTAAACTTTGGAGGTAAAACATTTTAACCAACTCATTGAAACGTTGGATTGAATACTTTATTTCCGATCCGTTTAGGCCACTCCGTTGGTTTTACATTTTTGTGTCTACAATGATATTTCTTGAAATATTTTTTTCTTTATATATATTAAATATAATATATACATATATTTAAATGTTTATAAATTTTAATTATATTGTATATATATTAAAATATTAAAATTGAGTTTAAATTAGATTGGACAAGGGCATTCCAATTGATAAAAAATGTTGGGTTTGGTCATTCCGAATATCAAAATATTTGTGTCGGCCAATCTTGAATTAAGAAAAGATATCTTGATATTAAAGTAAGCTTAATTCAATTCAATCCAACCCGAATTTTGTCCACCTGTGCGGGTGATTATCTAGCTTGAGAAATCATACTAAAATAAGGATTTGATCATTATTAGAAGTTAACTAGAATAAATCTTAAATAATGCACTAAAGCAAATTTATATATTTTTAAGAAATTAATTTTGACATTATACACTTTTGTGGATCACTAGATCATATAATTTTCCACCATCTACTTAAGGTAAATCATGACAACCAGCCATAATAACAAAGAAAAACCAATGAAAGAAACAATTTCTTAAAATTTTTATCACTTTTCCCAAAGGTCACCACTTATTTGGCTCATAAATTTTTAAGTTTGTAGCAAAAAAATTTAATAAAATTGAGTTTTTAACCCAAAAAAAAAAATCTCGAGTCTTTTACTATTGATCTATTTGATCCAACAAAACATTGAGTGTTTTCCGGGTATATAAGCAACTAAAAAACTAGTTGGTCATGTTTTGCTTATTTTGAAGTGACTAATATGCACTAGTTTTGATGTATTCCATGCCTAATGCAGTTTATTGTTCTTGTTGTGTCTGCACCATGCTTAATATAGAAACATTATTCTTACGTCTTATTTCTTATTTTTATTCTCTTATTTTTTTTTTAAAAATCCACTATAAATTCATGCTTTTTTTTATCATCATTTGGAATGTAGGAGTAGATTTATTGTGTTTAATATGGATTTGAATCCCTTGAAATTCTTTTAGAAATTCAGGTGATAATTTACGAGACATAAGACACAATCTTTTATTTTGGATTTTACAATTTTTTTTGGTCAAAATCTATCATTTTAATAAAAAAAAAATTATATCTATCAGTTTCTTGAATTTATACGTTCAATTTCTTTAGGAAATTAGGGGATCCAATGCCAATTAATATTATCACATAGGGCTTGATGGATGGAAAGAGTGAGTTTTTGCTTCCTTACACCTCAATTAATTTCTTATGCCACTTTTAGTTTAAAAATTACATAATATTTTTTTTTTGTAATTTTAATGATGTAAATCAATACCTTGATAATAGTAAGGGCTCATTTGATATATTATATAAAGTTTAATAGTATAAGATAAGATATATAATCAAGTTTTATTATATTTTTAATGTGTAAATTATATAATATAACCTTATACAACGACAATCTCTTATATATAAAATACTATATAATACTATACATCTAATGTGGTGAAGAAAAAAGCTTGATAAGCAAAATTTATATTAAAAATAATAAATTAAAATAGGAAAAGTTTACTCTACCAATTTCTTCACCATTCATTCTCATCCATCTACCACCAATTTCATTACTATTGTCACTGTTGGCCAAGCAATTCCACCCTTAGTAATCACTCCCACTGTATCAACATTAATAACCATTGATGCCATCACACTATCATCACCACCCACCATTAATGCTACCACCTCTAAACACTTTTATCACCTATCATCATCATCATCATTTATTACACTACTTGCCATTGACATCTTTATTTCTAACCATCATCACCACTAATTATCACACATTGCCACAATCTCTTGTCATCACTATGCACCACTTTATCCAATACCAACTCATCTCAATTACTATCATCACCAATTACTACCACTATCGACCACTTATAGGGGTGTTAAACAAATAGACTAGGTCGAATCAAACCCAATTTGCATAGATATGGGCCTAAGTAGGCCAAGTCCTTTTAAGCTTGTTTTTAAAAATGCTTAATTTTTCATGATCCAGTCCAATCCTAAGAGATAGTTTAGTTCGATCCTCAGATAGACCATAGGCTGATCCACTTTTTTTTTTTTTCCTTTTCAAAATTTTTAAACATTTGAGTGAAAATTTTTTAAAAAATAATTTTTAAATTTGATTTTTGTTCTTTTTTTTGTATAATTGGTTTAAACTTAATTGGGTTTGGCATTAGGATTGAAGTTGTGTGTATTTAATTATTTTTAAACAATGTGTCATTTGGGTTTAAGTAGAATGAGTTAGCTTTTTTTTTTTTTTTAAAATATAAAGTAGGAAAACATGGCCCAAAAATTTTGAAATTTAAAAGAAAAAAGGTTGGTCTACAAGCTAGTTCAGTTTGCTTAAACAGTGATCCACAGGGCTTGGCCCGTTTAGGCCTACTTTTAAATTGGCTATTAAATTACTAGTTTAGTCTTATAGAAGTTTGTGAACTAAATGGATTGGCCCACGAGCTTTAGCTTGTTTAACACCTCTACCCACCTACTTATTGATTCAAATAGCTCAACTATCACCATCACCTCTCTCACCACAACCTCCACGACCAAACACCACAAGCTGCCATTGCCTTTTTCACCTTTACTACCATTATATACTATCTTCATTTTCCTTCCATCACTACCACCTTACCCACCATCCCTTTCTTTTTGTCATTACTACCATCCATTATTGAGGGCAAGGATACGTTTGATAGTGGGTGACTTTGGCCCTAACATTCACAACTTTTTCCTACTATAGTGTATATTTTCAATAAAAAAAAGTTAATTTCTTTTGCTCAGCCCCTCCAAAAACAAAGAAACGCATAAAATAACTAACCACTTTTTATATATTTAGTAAGATAAGATTTTAGGTAGGAAAAATACAAATTACCTCCTACAGTTTGAGCAAATGACAAAAATGATATATAAATTTCAAAATTCTACATATTATTAGTCAATTTCTTGATATTGATAACTTAATTTTTGATGAGGATATTTTTTATAATTTAATAATATTTTTAAAAATATATAAATTAATTAAAAGACAATAGTATAACATTTATAAGAATCTTTTTGGTTGAAGCAAACATAATAAAGTGACATTCTTAATAATTACATTTCTAAAAATATGAATGTATGACTTCATGAACCAAATACCTATTATAATTTCACTTTTTGTCTAGTAAGTGACTATTTATGGTTTAAAATTTCAAAACTATTTTGAAGTGACTAATATGCACTAGTTTTGAAGTGACTAATATGCACTATTTAGAATTTTTTTAGTACTTTTAATCACTTTAAAGTAAAAGATGATGCTAACTAATCAATAATTAAATATTGATTAAATTAATCTTCTCTTACTATCAATTTTGAATTAGATTCCTTCAAAATAAATTAGCTAGTTCTGTACTAATGGGGCAGTAGACTGCCATCCTTATGATTTTTCAAAGATCTATTTATTAGTGGATCAATTATTTAATTTTTTTAGGATGAAACTATTTTTACAATCACTTTTATTAATGTCACATTTTATTTAATACAAAATTTTTATATAGATTAAATTATCTTCAAATTAAATAAGGTAAAAATCAATACAAATAATAAATAGTTGTCATTTTATTATTATTTTTTAAATAAACATGCCTAAAATTGTCTTGTAACTTTTAATATGGTCAACTTAATTTACTATTAAAATAAAACATGATTTATATATCTTTCTTTTTATAATTTTGACAATCATTTTTTTATTCGTGGGCAACATAATTAATTAGGTTTTATAACTATAATTTTAGGATCTTATTCCAATAAACATGTGTTTATGGATGGAGTACAGAGAATAAAGATAGAAGAAGCGTAATTGAATTCTAGATAACTAGTGTTTAGTTTAGTTTTCTTCGAGGCAATACCAAGTTTATACATTGGGCAGATGAATACTTGGACAACACTTCTAATGGTGTTTTTTGCTTATATTTAATATTTTGAAACTATATGTTTGTGTGCACATCTCATATATATATGTAAAGTTTAATCATTTGTATGTGTAGATAGTTCATGAATTACCATTTGGTTAACATATATAAGTTGTTCTAGATATTAGTTGCGGCATACATGAATTCTTTAGAATTTTTATTGATTTATTGAATTTGGAAAATAAAATTTTATTAAAATTTGTGCTGAATATTTTCCTTAATTTTTAATTTGTGATTTAATTTAGTCTTTTTAATTTTAGTTATTTATTTGTTCATATTTTTTATTTTTGGTAATTGATTATGCTTTCTTTTAATTAACATGATTTTAGTTAATATGATTTTAATACTAAAGCAAGTGACATTAAATGGTTTAGTGTAACTTTAAACGTATTTATTTTTAATAAAAAATAAATGCAACCTATTATTTGTGAATCTTGATTTTGAATTTATTTAATAAAAAGATAGGTTAGTATATATGAAATTTTTATATTTAATAAGTTGTGATATTATGAAATGTGGTCGTGAAAATAGTCCATCTTTTTTAAATGAACAAATTGTGAGCTGCTCATACACACACACACTGTCACTTGATGTCACTGCAGTACCATCAAAAGTGCTACCTATTTAATTTTTGAATTATTAAAAAAATTTCGTATCACTTTATACTAATGTAATTTTTATTAATAATTATAATTTTTACATAAAATGAATTTTGTTTTTGTATTTTTAATGTAATAGTGATTAATCAAATTATAACTTTATATATATGAAATTGCAATTTCTTATTAAAAAAGTTACACATTTTATACTTAATATTTTTAATAACTTATAAATTTTTGTGTGCGTAATAAAGCATTTTTCAATATTATCCTTATCATAGCTAAACTACGGTATATAAATTTTCGAGGATTGATTAGGATGGATGATTTTGACATACACTCGCAGAAGAAGGGTAGTCAGGGGTCTTGCTAGCATTAAAAATGATACTCTTGGCATTGGAGATTGATATTCTTGTATAGATTTTCTCCATAAGAATTATTTAAAACAAACTAATTACTTTACTATTATCATTAAACGGCTAGAAAAATATATTAATAATATTTTTAATAAAAAAGTATAAAATTATGATTAAATTGATGTACATAATTTTTATAGGAGGAAAATACAAATTACTCTTTGAACTTGAGTCAGGGATAAAATTCATACATGAACTTTCAAATCTTACACATTACACTCTTGAAATATGGAAACAACTGAAGCTATCACTTTCTTTTATAAATGTGATGAGAAGCCTTCATATGAGGAGCTTGTGACCTCCAATCTTCCTTTCATTTTTTTTTGTTAAACCGTGATTTTTTTGTTACAAAATGAAACCCACCCTTTTTTACGACACCTAGGTTGAAGACAAAGCCAAAATAGAAGGATTGCCTTCCCAATCATATAAGAATTCTAGCACTGGGTAAGCGCAAAAAAATCCAAATTTACTTATGCGGAGTACCTGTAGTTACTAACACCAAAATGACATTGTACCTACTTTGTTAAACCCTCTTACATTTTCATAAAAAAAAAAAAACTCAACATTTCAACTGCAAACCTAGAAATCTAACAAGCACACAATGCAAAATACAAATTCAAAAAATGCACCCAAAAAATTAAAATGAATGCCACTTACCTACTCTGTTTATACTCTGTTAAACAAGAAATAAAACAAAATCCTCTTACATTTTTATCAATTACAAAAACCTTAAACATATTCGAGTTGTAAAATGAAAAATTTAATATATGTATAATGCAAAATACAAATTCAACAAATGCACCAAAAAAAATTAAGATAGCATTGCATCAATTACAATACCAATATATATTAATCCATAAAAGTCAAAAACTTTACGGAATACATAAATATATGCAAATTTAGTTTAATAAAATCTGAAAACTTTACCTTAAATTTTGAAGTAATTTCATTTTTTTGAACTCCAATGCCATGGCTCCTCTTCGATTTTCTTCAAGGCTTTTAACACAAGGTTTAGAATTTTTATGTCAAACTAAAGGTTGAGTTGGCATAGTGAGAAAGAAAAGAAGACCAAAGGTCAGTGGCTTCTCAAGTGAAGGCTTCTCATTAGATTTAACTAAAAATGTGTTGGTTTCATTTTTTTTCCCTTACATCAGGAGGATAATGTATAGGATTTCAAAGTTTATATATCAATTTTATTACTTAAGGAGATAATTTGTAATTTTCCCCTTTTTTAGATTCAATTATAATAATTGTATAGTATAAACTGCTTATTTCAATAGAAATTTGGACACTCTTTGATAGAAGGGTAGTTAAGGCTCTTGCTTGCATCAATAACAACAGATAAGCACAATGAAAAACTTATTTGTTTCGCCCTCTTTATTGATTAATTTGTTTTCAATACCCATGTGTATTTGTTCGTAATGTTTGTAATTTTCTCAAATTTTTTTACCATTTTAGGTAGAGAGAAGATGTGACCATAGTAGAAGAATATATATCAAAGAGGAAAGCATGGATGCCCTTTATAACATAGTATTGGATGCTACGGTCAGGCGGCTAAATGACGAAGTAACTTACCTATTGTCTTACAAGGACCAAGTTATGAACTTGAATGAAAAGATTAATAAACTCCTTGATGAAAGAGTTGAGGTGGAACATCAAGTCACAGGTGAAGAACGAATGGGGAACGAAATTGAGGATGGCGTTAAACAATGGACGGAGAATGTGGACATGAAAATTAAAATACTTGTGAAGAAAAAAGCAGACCACACAAATACGAGGTGTTACAATGGTTTGTTTCCTAACCCGTGGTGAATGTATACTCTGGGCAAACAAGCATATAAGATGGCAAAAGAAGTTGATAAAATGCTGCAAGTGAAGCTGAACATGGCTTTTGCTAGTTATCAGAGACCAATATCGATGGAATCTGCATTGTTTACCATTGATTATAAAGATTTTGACTCGAGAATGGAAACCATTGAAAAAGTTAAGAAAATGCTAGAAGATTCCAGTGTTAGAATGATCGGAGTCTGTGGGCCTGGTGGTGTTGGTAAGACCACTTTAGTTAAAAAAGTAGCCAGTGAATTTCTGGATAAGTTTAAAGTGGTAGTTTTGGCAAGTGTAACAAGAAATCCTGATCGAAAGAAAATTCAAGGAGCAATTGCTGATGTTTTGGGTTTGAGATTGGGTGAAGAAAGTGAGACTGGCAGAGCAGAACGTATACGAGAGAGATTCAATAAAGAAGAAGAGAATACCCTTATAATCTTAGATGACATTTGGGTTGAACTAGACTTGAATGGGTTGGGGATTCCAGTTGCTGGCGGTAGTTTGGGCCACAGGATGACTACGAAAGTTAAAGGCATGTCTAATTTGGATGACAACATGATGGAAGAAAAAGAGAAATCAATAGCTGACCAAAGAATGATCAAAATTTTGCTGACTTCACGATCTAAAGAAGTATTGTCTAATCAGATGGGTGTGGATGAAAAATCGATTTTCTCCATCGGACACTTGAATGAAACGGAAGTGGGGACATTGCTTAAAAAGGTGGCTAAAGTACCTGATAAAAGTCCCAAGTTTGAACCATTAGTGGCTAAGATTGTAAACAAGTGTGAAGGATTACCCATAGCCATCATTACAATTGGAAAGGCACTAAAAGGTAAGAGGCAGCATGAGTGGGATGATGCAGTTCAACAACTTGAAAGGAAAGGATTTACAGAAATGAGTGAATCCCTCGAGTTTTCTACAAGGCTGAGTTTTAATTCTCTTGAAAATGAGGATCTCAAGTCTGCTTTCTTACTTTGT
>JANHAO010017118.1:0-14135 GCA_026873985.1 Saraca asoca
ATCCAAATGCACAGAATGTATAGTCCAGGATGTGCTAGAACTCAATCAAATTGGTCTAGGGCACCCATCCAGACTAACAGAAAATGCCAAATGAGATGCTAAGCAAGATGCTATCAAGAAAGATAAAGTTCCTAAGGAAGATCATAAGGAATAAGTTAAAGTGAAGCAGGATGAAGTTCTTTCACTAAGAGACCAAGTTGCCTATGCTCTCCTGCATATCTTGTGTGTAAGTCTCATTTTTCAAGGGCTTTTTGACTTTCCTAATACCTCTTTCATGAATCTTATATTCATACCCCTTTAAGACCTATCCGAGAACCAATCTTTGAGATTCTTTACTCCATACATTATCAGGTAAAAATAAGCCACTTGGTTAGCTAAAATGTCTTTGATTCTAAGTGCTTTAAGAGACTATCCTAGAGGTTTGCACTCTATACCTCCTACTATGGTTTATATGTATGATTTTTTTTCAAATATTAATGTTTCAAGTCAACTTATCAAACCTCAAGTACTTTTTTTTTGTTAGATTGGTCTTTAGCCATGATCAATACACTTCAAATGAGACAACTAATATGAATGAAGTTAGTCATGGTGTGCATCCCTTGGAAACTCATGTAAAGTGGTTGGAAATGGAAGTTTTAAGTTCAAAGGAAGATTTAGTTGCTTGGAAGAACATTGTGCTTATGGAATTTGAAGAAATGCAACAAAAAATTACCTTTATGCCTAATATGATTATGCAATAAATCAAGGATGCCTTGGCTCCTTTTCCTTAGACTTAACTATAGGAATTAGCCTTTTCTCATGTCTTCTTGTCTTTATTGTTAGATTTTGTTTACTTTTTACATGTGCATTCATGACTGTAGCACTTATACATTTACTTTTGCAAGTGCACTCATTAAATAACTTCTTGTTTATTGTTTTTTATGATGATCAATTCTATAGCAATGATCATCAATTTATGACATGAAAGTTAGTTGCCATTTAATATGTTATATGACTGATTTTTAATGCTACTAATAGTTTAGTGCATTTGCTGCCATATCTTATAAAACTGTTAGGTATACTTGTATTCATGTCTCTTTTTGGTCTTTAATGATACTTCATTTCATACACTTGTATCTTTTTTTTTTTTTTTTTTGCTAACCTATCTTTTCAAGTGTTTTGATGACGTCAAAAAGGGAGAAAAATATAAGTTTGTGGAAAACAAAAAGACAACCCGAGGCATAAGCCTGGAAAGACATCCGTGTCAAAATTAAAGAAGACTACATAAGAAAATTTTCCAATCTATTGAGCATTAATGCTTCTTGTCCTTTGTCTTTTATTCTAACTTGTCTTATATAGGGTTGTCATCATTAAAAAGAAGGAGATTGAGAAAACCCCATATCGCACAATAATTCCATTTCTTTATGAGCTTTGATAATGATCTTGTTGATTAGTTGGAACACCTTGTTAAATATATCTTTTTAATTTAATCTTGTGCGAAATTATATTAAATTTGTTACCATTGTACTATGACTGATATATACATGTTTCACTATGATAACTTAAAGTTTTTAACATGAGTTTATTATTTGAAAAAAAAAATTCTCCAAGTTTAGTTAAAACTGCAGAGAAAGAGCAAGTTGTTGTTTGCAAAATTGTAATAGTGATATAACTTTCCAATAACTATAAAATGACTATATTTTTGAATTTGTTGCTGCTTTGACATATTTTTAGCAGATGAATAGTCTGATTTTGCAATATTACAATTGAACTAGCCAAAGAGCAATCTATGCCCAAAAAGAGCAAGTAGAATGTTGTTTCCTCTTCTCCTTGCAAATAGACAGCACATGGCTAGCCACATGACAACCTATTGATAGTTAGAAACTTGCTAGACTACAACTACACTATTTACTCTTTGCTCTAAGGTTTCAACTATAAATAGAAACCTTTTCTTTTCCAAGAAAGCACACCAATATACACAAGCAACTTGAACTTCAACTTTCTTCTCTAATCTTCTTGTGTTATTCTTAAGACAAATTGTTCTTCATATGCCTATGTACTCTAAGTGAGAGATTAAGAAAGAAAATTCTTTTTATCTTTAAATATATTTTGGTTCACCAGCTTGGGATTGAGTGAGAGAAATACTTGTACAATCCTTGAAAGTTAAAGAATTATTGTCTTAGTGTGAGACTAGATAATCCTTGGATTGTGAGATGGGATTGTTTAAGTCCTAAAAGATTAAGTGTATATAGTTGTAAAAGGGCTATAATCAAAGTATTAGTGGATAATTCTGAAGTACTCAGCTGACTTTGAGAAAGAGGAGCAGACACAAAAAGTGTTCCTTTTGAACTATCGAACCTCCATACACCGATTATATATTTTCTACCATACTCTTTACTTTTGTCTTCTTTTACTTGCTAATTGCAAAGTGCTTACTATTTCTAAATTATATATTTTTACTTGCTTTTTGCAAATCGATATTTGTTCTTTCTAGAAAAATCAAAAGAATTTTTTTTCAAAAGGTGTGAAATTAATTTTGACACCAATTCACTCCCTCTTAAGGTTTTAACACTAACAATAACCATAAATGCTCCATATGTCAAATTATCTTTTTTTTTTAACAAGCATGTTAATATTATTCTATTATGAATTTACATAAAAATAATATTTTTATATACTAAAAAATCATTATCTTAAATTGCGGTTGGTGAGAAATTATTACAGTGACTCAACAAGGGAATAACATGATGTGCACACGGAACATGAATTAAATATGAGAAATACTTATATACTTTATTCATAATATTGTACTTACTTTCATCAAATAAAAAAAAAAAGATGATTGTCAGTTTTTGTTATCTATATGTTAGTTTTGTGAGATCTACATGCATTGAAAATCATAGTTTTCAATTTTTAAAGTATAAAAAATTATAACTGCTTTCTTCCTATTGGGTGGGAGCAATCATGTACTATGGCTAAAGTATACAAGTAAGTCTCATTAAATATACTCTCTCCATTCTTTTTTATCTATCATTTAAGGTTAATGCATAAGGATTAAGAAGACTAACAAATAATCATAATTTTAGGAGAAGAAGTTGCATTTTTATGATCTATCTTTCATTAAAAGCAATGTTTACAAAATTGGATCAGACCAGCAAATCAAATTGGTCGAACTGGAAACCAATATGTATAACGTTTTAGTTTAAACATAAAATCGTTTTTGTGGTTAAATCGGATTAGATTAGTCAAAACTGAACAAACTAGTTAAAACTAGTGAATTAAAATCGATTTTCAAAAATTAATTGACTTAATTTCTTTTTTTACAATTTACCTTCAAATTAAGTTGTTCTTTTTATATTTTTTTAATTGTAAAATAAAATTTTCAAAGATATACTAAATAAATGGCCTACAACTATAATATTTTATTAATTATTAATTTCTTATAAAACTTATAATAATTTTTATTTACTATGCTTATGAGTTCTTATGTATTACAAACTTAAATTTATAAATTATATTGTATGTTAATTATTTTTTATATAATTCAATTTCATATATTTAATTTCTCAATCATGACATCGTCCAGTTCAACTGGTTGGATCAATCAAACTATGACTTGATAGTCCTTCCGGTTTAATGTCCAATCCAATTTTTAAAATATTAATTAAAAGTTAATTGATATATGATGTAGTTGAGCATTTATTAAAATAATAAGGACAAAATTAAAAAAACTAATAAATACATTTTTTATTTTTTAAAACAAGAGATAAAAATGAATAGAAAAAATTTCTTCAAAACCTCATATAAGAAAAATTGGAGAGAGCATTATACTAATTGGTTAGGGCAAAAAGCATAGACAGAAAGTTGATGAATCAGAAAATTTATATTAAAATCTTTTCATTACTAATTTTAAGCTTTAATAATGCATGTTCGAGAGAATATCTTTATTCTGATTTCACTATTCAGAATATTTTCATACGACTAATTCACTTGTATATGAATTACGAAGCTTCCCATGACTTTGTTAGCTTAATATTATTATTTTATGTGTAATTCTGTTGAGATTAAAATATAATACTTTTTATTTGAAATTCATATTATATATATATATATATTCCTTATCCTTGAAACCAAACAATGGATTATATTCCTGGATGCAATGAATATATGATGAGTGATAATTTAATAGCTAGCAGATTCGTGGTGCAGCATATTTGTGAGGACATTGCAAAAGCAATTTAAATAATAATACTATTGTTGAGGAGAATATTTTTATTCTAATTTAACTATTCAAAGTGGCCACTATTGTTGACATGTAGAAGCTTCCCATGATTTTTTTTAAGCTTTGGTTGTACAATTTTATATATAATATTTTTGTAGATAATATTAAAGTTAATTAATTAATAGACTTCTAATAAGTAATGCTACAAAAAGATCTTTATAAGATAATATTTTTAAAAAAATTATATTCCATATTCGTGAAGCCAAACAAAACTTAGATGCTCGTATGGATGCAGTGGATATATGACCTATTGATATGGCAAACACGTTTGGATATACATATAAACATAGGTGCAATGGTGCATAGCTGCCTAATTAAATGCTTTGCATTTGGTTATGTATATATATTGCTATTGGTATCTAACTTGTTTGGTAGTGAGTAATTAATTATTAATTTATAAAATTTATATTTTATGTATTGATATCAATAATACATAAAATATTATTATCTATTTTATATTTTTTATATTCATGTTATTCTACTTGCAATAAAATTAGAGGTAGACTCATCAAAGAAATATCTGCTCACTTCACTTAGCCCAATTACCAACCCAACCCAAACAAAATATCCAACCAACCCAAACAAATACCCAACCAACCCATTACTTTTTCATGAAAGAAAACAAAAAAAAAAAAAAAAAACCTGTGCAGAACACAGAACCCTACCCTAGAATTTAAACCTCTGCGTCTTCTCTTCACTCTTCACTCTTCGACGGCAGCAGCTCGGCCACCGCAGTAGCTCGGCGGTGCAACCACAGCACGGACACCTCCGCCACACGTAGTCCGCCTATTTCTTTGATGAGCCTATAGTCAGAAGCCCATCTTAAACTTGGCCGTGATTTCTCAACGGAGAAGCCCGAAAAGTTGATAACCCAAAAATAGGGCCCAGATCCATTGGTTTTGAAACGCGGCGTATCAGTTGAACTCATTTTCAGTCCCTGAGCTGGGTTACTGCTACAAGCAAGCTCAAAATTCTTCTTTCTTGAGCCCCTGCGGATCGAGAAAGCTCTCTTGTTCTTCTGCCGTCGCTGCACTTTTTCTCCTCTCGCGTTGTTCGTCAGGTAACTCCCACACTCTTGTCCTTCCTTCACCTCGTATTTAATTTTTCACTCATCGTCTCCTTGTTAGAACTCCAAAATCGGTACTAGGTTCTTAAGTTCTTCTATTTGTGTTTTTTGAATTCCTTTGCAGGTGGTGCAGTTCTATTTTCACGTTAACTGGATGATACTTCCTTTATTTTGCTGAATTCTGAATCCGATTTGGTACTCTTCATTGCATTGTCCTTTAGTTGGTTGGGTCACCTGTCACCTTGTTTGCTTTCATTAAATTACTTTGGCATAGTTTTTTACAATAACTATATGGGTGGAGCGAGGCCTATGGTATGAGCTAACATTGGTTATACTTCGATTGGCCAGATCTCGGCACAATTAATTGGAAAATGATAAGTAGAATACACATTAAGAACTAAAGAAAGAAATAAAATGGAGGGTTAAATGGAAATCTAAGTTGGTTGTCAAGCTCCCATTTAAGAAGTTAAAACTTGAGTAAACGGGCATTACAGTATGTCAGCAACTACAAGCCCCTGTAAAGGCAGGAGGAATAAGAGGAATTCCCAAAATAACAAGGAATTTTAAATCCAAATCTTTAATAATTAGTTGTTTTGGTGGCTTATCTGTAAGCTGGACAAGCATTGGGCTCAGTATGGGCAATATAGTGCTATTTTCATATATTTTTGTGTGTTTGGCGGATTTTATTAATCTTCCCACCAGCAATACAATTAAAGTGTTTGTATTTTTCAAATTTGTGTCCTTCACACCTTCTCAGGTAACATGGGTGTATCGTTTTGTGGGGGCTAGTAAAAGTAAAACTCTTGTTAGATTCATTTGCAAAATTTTTAGTTTAATATCTACTTAGATTACATGATAGGTATGGTTCTTCTTATCATGGTGAGAAGAAAGCAGATGTTTTATTCATTTTTCTGATTTTTACACTAGCTGAGAACTGATTGTATAGCTATTGTATTATAACATATTTGTATGTGTTGATAATGCATTCTACCTCAGTATGATATTGCATTCAAGTTCATGTGTGTTGCTTCACATCAATACTCTTTAAAATCTCCCACAGGCAGTCCTCATTGTATTTTCATTGCTTCTAATTGTTGCACCTCGAAGCTGAGTATGCTGGTGTTTTGTAAATCCTATAGTTTTATAGATAGGCATGCAGCCCAGAACCTTTCTGCTTACATAATTGCATATCTGTGATGATTTTTTTGAACATTCAATTTCTTAAACATCCCTTGTGAATGTAGAAAAAATGGTTGTTGTGAATATTGGTAGATTACATTCTTCATCCTGCAAACATCAGAGCAAATTTCATTTAAGTTGTTAGTATAATCTATATTTCACTTTGACCAATTGACATTTTAGGTGTTAAGCCAGGAGTTTGACCTTCTGCTAAAGGACAGAATCTTTGTCACGTGGTTTAACTTGAAGTAATGCTGTCTTGGCATCAATTCAATCAATTTCTTTGCTCCTGTGCTGTTGCTGCCTTCAATGTTTTTGCATTGCATTTGTTTTCACTAGACATTCATAATACCCTACCAATCAACCCAATTCTCCTTCCTTTGTGTCCTGAGCATCTTTGCAAATGTATTTTCACAAGAAAAAATTTATTTTTTTTAAGAGAATATGTAGCCAAATCAGTGAGACAATAATATTTTCCTTGTGACAATCATTATTATTGCAAGAATTTGGTGCTTTGTATGTTTTACTTCATTGCAAAAATTTGTAGCTTTGCATGTTTTTCCTTCATTGACAAAATTTTGTCTCCTGCAGAAGTTTAGTCTAAGCAGTAACCATGTCTTCGTCATATCTTCCTGCCACCACAGAGTCAATTGCTCAAGCGTTGGAGGCCAAAAGCCCATCTGAGGCCATCTCCATTCTTTATCGTGTACTTGATAACCCTTCTTCTTCTCCAGAAGCTCTGCGCATGAAAGAGCAGGCCATCACAAACCTCACCGACCTTCTCAGGCAAGAGAATAGGGCTGAGGATCTACGCAGCCTTCTCACGCAATTGAGGCCCTTCTTTTCCTTGATCCCTAAGGCAAAAACAGCAAAAATTGTGAGGGGGATAATTGACTCTGTTGCTAAAATACCTGGGACGTCTGATCTACAAATAGCATTGTGCAAAGAAATGGTGCAATGGACTCGTGCTGAAAAGCGAACCTTTCTGAGACAGAGAGTTGAGGCTAGGCTTGCAGCCCTTTTGATGGAAAATAAGGAGTATTCCGAAGCTTTGACCCTCCTTACTAGCTTGGTCAAAGAGGTTAGGAGGTTAGATGACAAGTTGCTTCTTGTAGACATAGACTTGCTAGAAAGTAAGCTGCATTTCTCCTTAAGAAACCTTCCAAAGGCAAAAGCTGCCCTCACAGCTGCAAGAACAGCAGCAAATGCTATTTACGTTCCCCCAGCTCAACAAGGTGCCATAGATCTGCAGAGTGGGATTCTTCATGCAGAGGAGAAGGATTACAAAACTGCATATAGTTATTTCTTTGAAGCTTTTGAGTCTTTCAATGCTCTTGAAGACCCCAAGGCTGTTTTTAGCCTAAAATACATGTTGTTGTGTAAGATCATGGTGAATCAAGCTGATGATGTTGCTGGAATTATTTCTTCAAAAGCTGGTCTGCAATATGTTGGGCCTGATTTGGATGCTATGAAAGCTGTTGCAGATGCTCATGCTAAGAGATCCCTGAAGTTATTTGAGATTGCTTTGCGGGACTACAAAGCACAATTAGAAGAAGACCCAATTGTCCACAGGCACCTCTCGTCCCTGTATGATACCCTGCTGGAGCAGAATCTCTGCAGATTGATTGAGCCATTCTCAAGGGTGGAGATTGCACATATTGCAGAACTGATTGAACTTCCCATTGATCATGTGGAGCGAAAGTTGTCTCAGATGATTTTGGACAAGAAATTTGCTGGGACACTGGATCAAGGTGCCGGATGCCTCATCATATTTGACGATCCCAAGACCGATGCGATCTACCCTGCAACTTTGGAAACCATTTCCAATATAGGGAAGGTCGTGGACAGTCTTTATGTTAGGTCTGCCAAGATAATGGCATGAGTTCTCCTGTGTTCACTTTGGTGCTGTTTTCTTGATGATAAACTGTATACTGTCTCTGTTATGTTCCTTAAATTGATATGGATACTCAAATTGTGGTTATCATATTTCCCAAAACATTTGTGTTAGTGATATATATCTGTTTTTGTGTGAGAAAAATGTTAGATTCACTTTCATCCATTCCTATATATTGGCATGGAGAGGGGATGGAACATGGAAGTGACCTGCGTAGCGCTTGCCCAATGCAAGTTGATTTGACGACTCTTGACAAAATATTGAATCAATGCATAGTTCGACCCCTTGCTTCATGAATTGTTGCTTAGGTATTGGTTTACTAATTTTTTTTTATATTGCTAGCTCTTGATTGATAATTCATGAGTCAGGATATTCATGGATGTTGATGAACTCGTGACCTATAGGCTTGGCACAATGAGACCAACACAAGGAAAAGATATTGGTGACTGCAGTCGGTCGGATAGCCATTGAAAGATGCTCAAATGCTTAAATTAGCAAAATATAAGTTAGAAATTTATGAAAAATGTCTTACAATTTTGGAATATTTGGTCTCTTTTAATAATTTAGTCTTATATATGTGTGTGTGTGTGAGAGAGAGAGAGAGTGAGAGACAGAAAGTATGTTTGATATATGTATATTATCTTGGATAAAGTTATCACAAATATAATTGGGTACAAATAAATAATAATGGAGATTGTAATTATAAGATAATTTATATATATATAATTTCTAAATATCTTTGGTCATGAGATAATTGAGAAAACAGAATATCAATTATTTATGAGTAAACCAACATATGTTATATTACATTCTTTGGAAGAATGCAATGATCTCATATATTGTTTGATATAAAAATATTTGGATAAAACATGGATATAAATTATAAAACCTAGGACCGGATTCACCTATCATGAAAAATTATATGAAATGTTACCATGTGCCAAAAGATTTTTCATGTGAAAAGTAGTGTACATAATCATTAAACTTGAAATTAACACAATATTTTACACATAAAGTCATGTACTTCAATATTATTTTAGGCTTGCATTTTTAAAGATTAGATACAAATAATTTTAGATGCACCATGAAGTACATGAAGTGAGTAATTGATCAATGAAATTCATCCTCCTTCGTAATAAAGAATTATATTTAAAAGATGTTCTAACACTTGTAATATGATCAAAATCATAGGCCTGTGTATTGATAATACATAAAAAGAGTTTTATGTATAATCAATTGATGATATATAAAATGAGTTTTATGTATGAACATGATCAAACATACACCCTAACTTGAATGTTATAAGGGTTGACACTTAAACCATACCCTAAGTTCATAATAATACCTTGTCATGAAAAATTTTGATTTTCACAAATCTTGTTATGAGTATTTTCTAGATTACTCGAAATGGATTAGCCAAGGCCCAATAAGAAGTAAAGCCTAGCTGGAAAGGAGGCCTAGATCGCTTAACAATTGAGGCCACTTAGCAGGGTACCAGCTCACTACCTGAAAACTCAGGACACATGGCGGGTTTGATGCGCAAGCCCAGCTCGCTAAGGAGGGCACTAACTTGTTGAGTAGAGCACAACGCCCTAACCATCTTTCAGCAGATTCATTCCAGACAAGATCAACAATGGGATCAACTTTCCTGGTCAACAGATTGTTTAGCACAAGTCCAAGTTGCTAAGATAATGAGCTAGGCACCAATACAGAAGCCTAGTCATCAACTAAGGGCACATATTCCGAATTGACAACTCAACCTCCAGAACCGACACATCAGCCCTTAATAGTCTAACAATTATTTGCCTAGTATTGATTATCAGACACCAAGCATTTATTGCCTGATGTAGCGAAAATAATCATTTTGTTACTTATTAAATTACACTTGTAACCCTCCCTTCTCCTATAAATAAGGGGGGACCTCTGTAAAATATTGGAAGAAAAACAAACTGTATGCAAACACTTTGCCAGAATAGTAACTTAGCATTGTATCTCCATTGAGTCTCATAGACAAAAATCATTAAACAGATTTAATACAACTCACTGTGGACGTAGGCACCAATTGGCTTTAGCTGAATCACGATAAAAGCTTCTGGTGTTTGTTGTTCTCTTTCTTATTCTTCTTTCTTTCCCATTAGTTCACACTCTCAACTTGCAGTTTGGGATAACACTAAACTTACACTTGTTGATCGGATTTTATTGTCAACATTTTGGCACTAGAAGGAGAGTCCCCACTGCATCCTTTTCATCTTTGACATACTGCTGTAACTACAATGGCGAGAGGAAAAGCCACCAAAAGCATAGAAGCCACCGCTAGCCAACTTGAGGGTTAGTCACAGCCTTAACGAGATTCTGTTGCCCCCATAATAGGTGTTGTAGTTGGTACGACACCTCCCAATCCACGCCAATCTGCCACCCTTGAAGTGGACGAAGCTCAAAATTGGTACCAACGCTAGGAGGCTTTTGAAAATACTATGAGGGAACTGGCAGACATGGTTAGAGCTTTGGCCCAGGCACAAGCCTAGGGTACACAGAGATAAATGGGAGTCACTGTGTCGAAAGGAGGACTCCAACAGCCAAGGCCTCAGCATGAGGAGCCCGTTAGAAGAGAGCGCCAACGTGTTGGCTCCATTCATTCATCAAACTCACGACTAAGGTCAAAAGTCCATAGGGTTTGCAAGGATGAAAAAGATGATCAGCAGCACAAGAGCTCGGGCCAGGAAGAAAGCTCCAACGAGATAAACCATAGGCGTAGGTCAGATCATCACTCACATGGTCATGAGCATAGCCAAAGACACAGGACCTCAGGCTGCCATTCTTATGGTTAGTAAGATGATAGGAGCCCGCGAACCACTAGTCATCGGTCTGAAACTCAGGACCCTAAAATTGAGGAGCTGCTTCAAAGGGTGAAACAACTAGAAAAAAGACCCGTAGCTCAAAGTAGCCAAGACTCTTTCCAGGAAAGGACACCGTTCATCAAAGAAATAGAAACAGAACCCCTTCCTCGTAGGTTCAAGGTCCCCAACATCCCGCTATATAATGGAGACAGCGATCTATATAGCCATTTGGATGCATTCAATGTCTAGATGGACCTCTAGACCTCCAGCTCGTTGGTGAAGTGCCAGGTCTTCCTAGCCATTCTCGGGGAGATACCGCGAACCTGGTTTAGGGGTCTCCCAGCTCGTAACATTTACAGCTAGGAGGAATGCTAGGATGAATGCCAAGCGAGATTCCTTAACCAGTATAAGGCACTAAAGAGGCAACTTGCCCTATCTTGCCGCTTAGCGATAGTCTTCCAGTGGAAGAAAGAATCGCTCAAAGACTATATTGCCAAATTCCGATGCCAGGTTATCAACGTGGAGAACCTGTTAGACAAAAGTGTCCTCACAGCTATCTCAGCCAGAGTTCGCAAGGATGGGAAGCTATATGAGGATATATACAAGTCCCCGGTGAAAAGTTTGGGTGAGTTCTATGAATGCGCTGCCAAAGAGATTCACTAGGAAAAAACCTTTGGCCTAAAGAAGTCTAACCGAAAGGAAGAGGCAAGTGGCTCCAACCAGGGCAAGAAGAGAGCTAGTAATGGGAGGAGCAAGAAGAGCCAGAAGGACAACTCTGGAGGTCAGGCTGCGAAAAAGGCCAGAAATGGGCGGCCACAATGTCAAGGTCACTATGATAGTTACACTGTCCTGTTAGACATTCTTGATAGGATCTTTGTAACCGAGAGGGACAATGAAGACTTTGGGAAACCTTGACCCATAAAAGCTCCCCTTGGAATAAGAGATCAAAGCAAGTTTTGTACTTACCACAACGTGATTAGGCACAACACCTCAGACTGTTGGGCATAAAAGATGCCATTGAGGACCTCATTAAAAGAGGTCGCCTGAGGGATTATGTGGTGAGGCCTTCAGGACAGCAACCCCCGCATCCTTAGCAACTGGGGCAGCATCAGCAATAGCAGACCCCGGAGCATGAGGAAATGCCTTCAGTGAGGACCATTTTCATTATTCATGCAGGACCACACATCGCTAGCACCTCGAATAGGTTGCGTGACCACTATGTGTAGGCAACAGGCCGTGTCCTACTTGCGAGTCATGTGGAATGTGAAAAACTCACCAAGAAAGCTAGAGTAACCTCGAAAAGCATCACGTTCATGGAAAAAGATGCGCAAGGAGTCGATGCCCCTCACAATAACACGATAGTTATCCACGCCAAGATTGGCAATGCTGATGTGAGGAGAATAATCGTTAATATTGGTAGCTCCATCAACGTAATGTACAAAGGATGTTTTGACCAGTTAGGCGCGAGCACGAGCCAGTTGAATTCTTCCCTTAAGCCTTTCTACGACTTCACGAGAGATAGAATAGTGTCGATGGGTCAGATTAGACTATGGGAAACTGGACAACCACTTACGGAATGAGCAAAAGAAACAAAGTGAAAAAAACTTCACTTGCCACCAGGTTATGACAAGCTGCATAGCCCACCAGTCTCCCAAGAGTGAACTCTTTGGCCTTCAACACTTGAATCCTGTAGCGGGACCCTAAAATCGTGTCAATGTTATCGACGAGAACCTTGATGTACTCCCTTGTCTTGGAGCTAGGTTCAGTGAGTAGCTCCATAGCTTTGGCTTTTGATATAGCTCACTTACAGGGAGCGGCTTGTTTTTTTCCTTTGTTTACCTTCTGTCTTTTGGCAAAAGGCTTGGGTGGGGTGGCAGCCTCAGTGTCAACTGCCACCTTGAGCTGAGGAGTAGGAGTTAGCTTTTGCAAAGGTGTTGTCGCTGAAGCCAAGGGTTAACTTTCAGCAGTGTGGGCTATGACCACATCAAAGTCTGGAAAGATTTCCTCGTCATTGGGTGGTGGTGACCTTAGGATGAGCTCCAATATCTTGTCATAATCCGTAAAATTAGCAAGATGAATTGGTATCGCTGGACAAATGCCTATCTCCCTAGTAATTTTGATGCCTTTGGCTGGAGCGAGCTTGTGAAAGCAAAGGAGGTCCTCGTCAAAACGAAAGTCATTTTTGAGATCGTTTGAGGCAGCGAATTGATCTAAGACTCCTAGCTCTTCAGCTCGTAGAGTTGGCTTCCTGCCAGTCCTATTTGCAAAACAAGACAAGTTAGAATCAGAAGCGGATAAGGATAAATTATTAAGCTCGCAACTCTAAGCTCGCTTACCAGGAGTAATGACAAATCTAAAATTTTTGAGATCACGCAGGGAGAGGCATGAGATGTAAAACTAACAGTTCTATAATGCCCCACATTAGATTTCCCTTTGGCATCCCTAATGTTGGCTGTCGAGGTCAATCAAGATTAGAAATTTATAACCGAGCTACCTTAACTACTTGTAGTATAGGTAACACCGGGTCGAGCCCTTGGATCATCTTAATGATATCAATCAGATTAAGAGATAAAAATGAGAGGGGGTTGGTAGTAACTATCTTAACAGCAAACACAATGCAGAAATGTAAACAAGAGTAAGTAAATCAACCAGCCCAAAGGAATCAACTAAACTTAAGATTAATGTATCCTTGATCACCAAATATTCATCCAATTGTTAATCATATTTTTTGGCCTTGAATCATAACAAGAAGCCTTGAAATAATTAATGAGTCCTATGCAGAACTCAGCCAGCAAATAATCCGTCAAAAGCTTAATGCATTGCTTAGTTTCTATCATCCTCTTTCTACAAGTGATTATTAAGCAATAATCATATTAATATCTAAATCAAATGAAGCCA
>JANHAO010017119.1:0-14098 GCA_026873985.1 Saraca asoca
ACGCCAGCTAGAACCTGATCCAGTGATCCATCTCCAAACTCCACAATTGTTTCACTGATTTTCCTTTTCTTACCGTTTTCAGTTTCTCTCTCTTCTCAATTATCAAAGTCCCTTCTATATCAGATCTAATCATACCACCTGTTTTCCAAACCAGCTTCAAAAGCAGTCTTTTTTCACTCACAAATTCCAAACGCAGTTCCAAAATCCAAAAAATTAAAATTAAAATTTGGAACAGTATCATAGTTAAAAAATAAATATATTTTAAGTTATGATAATGGATTGGTCCAACAAATTAAGATATGTATTTTTGAAAAGGAGCTTAATTCTCATTCTTCTTTTATATTTTCTTATCAT
This sequence comes from Saraca asoca, assembly GCA_026873985.1. NCBI lineage: Eukaryota > Viridiplantae > Streptophyta > Magnoliopsida > Fabales > Fabaceae > Saraca > Saraca asoca. The sequence continues at coordinate 355 of JANHAO010017119.1, forward strand.
GCCACTAATTTAATTATCAGAATATTTTTAAGAGTCCCAATTCTAATTATTTATATTTATATTTTATAAATTTTGAATATTAAGATTTATCAATCAGCATAAGCATAAGAATAAAAATATTTTTAACTAAAAAAATAATAGTATTTAAGAAAACAAAGAAAAGAAATTAATACGGATAATTATACAAGATGATTTCCTATCATATTTTCTTAATTGTATCGATATTCGATTGTCTTATAAATATCTAAAATAGGGAAAAAAAGAAAAAATGAGCCATTGGAGATGATGCTAGGAAGAAGTAGGAGGCACGTGGCCAATACCATAATCAAATACCAATGCAGATAATTATACAAGATGATTTCCTACTATACTTTCTTAATTGCATTGATATTTGATTGATCTAATAAACACCTAAAACAGAAAAAAAAAAAAAAAAAAAAAAGTGAGCCGGATTCACTGGAATGATGTTGTGAAGAAGCGGAAGGCACCTGACCAATATTATCATCAAATATCAACTATAAAAGGTGATGCTTTCAGACAAATCTATGTTATAGCTGATATACTCGTCACTAACAGCTACTCCCACTAACCTTCTTTTCCTTAATTTGTTTACTCTTCAATTCAACGTTGACTTGAGTTTGTTTTGAATGTGAGAGTAAATGTGTGTCTCATCCTAGCTACCCTATATTTCTCTCTCCTTTCAGTGGATAAATCCCTAATACTATTCTTCTTCTTCATCGCAATGTGGCAAGTTCTCTTAGCTGACACCATAATAAGATGTTTCGTTGCTAAGCACTTTTTGATACCCATTGAAACCAATGATTGGGTGATTGAAGAAGAAGCCAAGCAATGCAACTATACTAATGAAGATTTAGGGAATCCCATTGCCAATGAAAATTTCAAGGAACTAACTTTATAGCCTCCTATAGTTCAAGATTATTTATATGAATACGGATTGGAAAGCAATTCTGAGACTCGTGACAAGGTCTTCACATTTTCTAGTTCGGGATCTCCTAAATAAGATGGATTTCAACTTCAAAATAAGAATTTGAGGAATAAACCCCTAATTGGGCACCCAGGAGAGTCTAAGAGCAAAGTCAAGGTTGCTAAGATTGAGCAAAGATCTAATAGAGCTGGAATCAGAGCAGAGAAAGGCTGGGAAGAGATTACCTTTTTGCTTGAAGAGGAGGAAAACTAAGAAGAATCTAGGTGGAGAGATTGGAAGTTGTTCTACCAAAGTGAGATTATTATTTTCTTTTTTTTTTTGTTTAATTCCCTACAAATGAAGTTTTGTTTAATAATTGAAAATAGGTTAATTTATTTTTATGTATGTAGTATTAATTTTTTTTTCTGTTTAATTCCCTTCAAAGATGAGATTACGTTTCTGTTTAATTCCTTTTCCTATCCTTCACCTCTATTATCATCAATCCAAACATACCATTAGTTATTTTATTTAATGCTTTGAAACTTATATATGTTTCTAAAAGCAGAGAGATATAATATGGACTTTATAATTGACAACTGATTGGTATTAAACATCAAAATAGTTGTTAAGTTGTCAGTTTTTGCTGGTCTGGTGTTACCAAGTCTCAAGAACGTGTTGCTAGCATGGCATGTAATGTCATGTGTAAGTACTGATTTTACAATAGCCAAAGGATGAAAGGTGTCAAATAACAATAAATAATATGCCTTGGTGTGAAACTCATCAGTGCATAATTGTAGCTTATTTATTATGCATATTCACAATTCCTTTAGTTGAATATTTTTAACTTGATGTTTGCTAAACCAGTAATTGGTCTTTGGACACTAATACAGTTTCTATTTATTTCCAAGATTAATGAAATTATTTAGAAGATTATTTTTTCTTTCATGTGTGTGTGTGTTTTTTCAATTTTAAATTTCCCTTGCACTTTATTTGCAAAAAATGAGTTTGCACCATATTATGCTCCAAATAGCCCTTTATTTGACTTAGGAGTTAGTGTTGGAATTATGCACATGATGTCAAATAGGGCTGAGATTAATAAGCTGAACAAGGCTTTGGATAAGACAGCTAGTGTCATTTAGGAACTAATATCTAAACTCAATAGAAGAAAATCATGACGAACATTACAAATTTTGCATTCCCTTGACAATGTTGATATCAAGTATCGCGAAATGAGTGGCAGACATAGTGAAGTAATGCACAGCAGTAGAAACAATGAGCTTAGAGACTTCAAAAATTCAAGTCTTCATATATGTAATGATGGAAAATGTAGAAGTAGTACTCTCACTAAAGAACTAGATCAGCTGGTTTTAGAAATAAATCAACTTGAGGCAGAGCTTGAGCTCGGACTCCAAAAGCTTCTTAGGTGTAAATTTGATGCTCCCTTGAATGAAGAATTGAAATCAAGATTGTCTCAGGTGCTCTTCTTGTGTATCCTATGTTTGTCTTACATATGGAATAAGTGCCCTCTATACAGCCTCACTTTTACACTATCATTCAATAATTGAGTATGTCATCAATTCTACAGAATGATTTTAGAAAGTCCCTCTCCTGGAGAAATAAGGTTTACTTTATAAATTACTTTGGTATTTTTTTTTTTTGATAATTTGTGTAATCATTCAAATAGAATGACCCCTTACGTTTGTTTTGTTTTCAATTTTTGAGCTTAACTTATTTGTTCCTTAATTTTCTAAAGAAAATAGTTTGAATTCAATTCCATTTAATATATTCTTTCCTAATAGAAGCTATGATTTGTTGTCCTTCTAATCTATATAGTGGAAAATTCTATAATTGTATTTGCTTTGCTGGTAAGTTTTATATATACCTTAAAAGTCAAAACAAACTGTTTTAAATATATTGTCAAACTTCTGCTTAAATGACCTTTTGAGCTCTATATCATTTCCTCTTTCCCTTGGGTGAGGGGGACCAATAACTCTCATGTTCATCTTTTCTGCGTTTGTTTTATATGTTTCCTGGTTCATTGAGCTTTAACCTATGAATCTTCTGCAGATAGAAATTCCGAATAAGGGAAGTCTCAAAATAGATGACCAAGACTCTTTTCAATTCCATGTAGTTTTGGCATCCCAACTGAAAGTTAACCATTTGGTGATAAGACAGCAGGAAAACCAAATTACAAAGCTGGAATCTGAACTGAACTTAATTCATTCCAAACTTAATGAGAAGGAGGCTCAACTCCAGGCACTAAGGGATTGTGTTAGACTCCTTATCGAGTTACCTCTGTCCACAGTTTCAAACAAGATTATCTTCTCTTGATTTATTTCCTTTAACAATCATTGTCCATATCGCTTTCTTACCTAAATTTGACACTATAATTTATTATTTTCATAATACTGACCTTGCTAGTCCCTACGTCGTTGAACTAGGCTCATTTAGTAGAAGTCGTCTCTCTAACTGTAATGATGCTATATTCATTCATTTCTTTCTCAAATATTATCACTCACTAAACACTTGACAAAATTTGATGTAAACTAATCCTAGTTATTCACTTTCTCAGTGATACAAATTTTGTCAACTGTTTACCTAAATGCATATAAAGTTAAAAGTGTATTTGTTGTTTTCGGTTGGCTGTTGTCTCTCAGAAAATGAAATTGAGGACTGCAACTATTAAAAGGAAACCAGCAATTGGGGCGCCGATAATATGGACTCTGAATCAAGTCAATCATTAGTTGTTGGGATGAGGAGACTTTTTTATTCTGCACCATTGCATATTAGCTGAAATGGCTCTGTTCTATGTGGGCAAGTAGCCATATAATGAACAGTTTTATATGAAGATAAATTAGTACGCAAGTATCTAGATCTGATCATATTCTAACTTTTATGTTTGGGCCTTCTACGGTATATGTATATAGATTCTTTTGGTATTTGCCATTATCTTAAATTAATAATCCCATATCGCAAATTTGCACATTGCATATTGTATCAGATGTCAAGTTGACCCATCTTCGCATTTACTACTCCCTATTCTAATTTAAAACCATGTAATGTACTCTCAAGTTTGATCGTGTGAGTTGAGTTTAAATAATTTTTCACCATTGATTCCCAATAGACTAAAGGAGTCTTGCTATCTGTGGATCAGGCTATTTTTCTGAGTGTCAGAAAGGGAGCCAGAAACCTTTGATGACATTTGGTTCTCTTGTTGGGAAAATATTGTTTGTACAATTGCCTGAAATTATCTAAAATAATTTATAAAAAAAATTAAATATTATTTTACATAATTTTATAAAATTTTACGACCCTTAATTAATGATAGACGTAAAATTTAAAATGAATAGGAACTAACGAATTAAGTAAGGACAGACGCAAAATTTAAAATTCACACTTTACTGAAATTTTTCAAAGACCAAAAAAATTGAATGGAGGCGTGAGTCCACCCTCGCCCTTGACCCCTTAGAAATTACAAATATTACTCAAATATATTATTCAAATGGCTAAGTAAATCAGGTTTCATGCGCACACTATTTCTGTTTAAACCTCTCATAAATTTTTTTTCCCTATATCATTTTATATATTTAAATTCAATGATGAAGCATCAATATGCAGGGAAATTTTATAGAAAAATAAGAAATATGCTGTTTATTTTATTAGAAAATATCTTAAAAAAAAAAAAAAAAAAACCCTTAGAGGAAAGGGATGGATAGCTAAAGAGCGTTACACACCGCTATTTCAGTTAGAACTATGAGTTGGAAAGAAAGGAATTTGTATTCTTTTCTTGTTTTTTTTATCACATTAGAAAGAAACAAATATAAAATTTTTTATATGTAGCATTTAAAATATTGTGTTTTAAGATTTGAATCCTCATCTTTTTGTTTTGTCATTGTCTTTGTTATATTAGAGAAAAACAAATATAAAGATTTTCATCGCATTTATTGTACAAAATATTATAAATTTCGTTACTATAAAAGATTTGTATATGTCTATCTTACGCGACGGGAAAGAATGTAAATCTGGTGCAAGAGTTGTAAAGGAATCTTGGCATAGTGGTGGTTGGCTGTGTCTGTGTTGCCTGAAAGGTGAGGGCATGGACATGGTGGGGTTTGCAGAGTAATGGTAAATGCACGCAGTCATTGTGAATCTCATAACTGTCCCATGAATCCAACGTCACTGAACCATCACCGTTCAAAATTAAATAACTTCTGTTTTGAGCCAAAAGATCACTAAGAAACACCCAAATATTGTCATTTAGCTTCACCTAGGATCACTGTTAAAATAAATAAATTATCTGTTATTTTTAATTCCACTTCATTAATCACTTAGTATGCAACTTACTTATTAGTCACCACACATTTGAATTTTACTGCTTTTAATTATGCCTACGAAGCCAAGTTAACTTCTCAAATAAAAAGTCCTTACCAAAGAATTGAATGGTTAATTTAAAAGGATAAAATTAAAAAAAGAGAAATTTGCCTTATGATATATCATCCTCACCATATTTGTATCTCATAATTACAAAATAACTCAGAAAATGCTTCTTTAGAAATCTGCACACAGTGATTTTTAAGTGTTTAATAACATAAATTCTTCTTTTATAATAAATAAAAGTGTTATATGCACATATTATAAATATACATAATGTTTTACATAAAATTTTGAATTAATGCATATCTATTTTAAGAAGGATATCTTCACATAAAATAATTTTAATTATTAAATTTATTTGTATATTCAAATTATATGACAGAAATAAATTATATAAAAATATTATTTATATCATGGATCGCGCATCTCTATTTTTTCCCTTTTAGGTTGTATCTGCAAAATTTATGAATGGTGAAAAAGAGAGGCATCAATCGCAGTCCAATCGTAAAATCAAATTCTTACTGACTGTGACTCTGAGTGGACTTGACTAAGACACCCCCTTCTTCCCCCAATATCAGGTAAATCTTCCTGGATTCGGATTGTCCTAAATGCCCTGATCCTCGATTAAGTGACCCATCAATCAATCCATCCAATTCTATGATCAACAATAATTTGATCATTCACAGAAAAATATCAACGGTACTCCTGCACTATCATTTGAATTTTATTTTTTTTACATTCATTTCCATCCTGAACCTTGCTGCTTTATATTCTCTCATAAGTATGTGTGGGACATGGTACTTTGAATACCAAAAAGAATAATAATTTTTGCTATTTCTGAGAGCATAGTCTCACTCTTGGTAAATAGGTAAATAAAAAAAAGATATTAAATTAAAAAATATATTTTACATCTTTAAAATTTTATTAAATGATAAATTATGTTTTAAGTTATAAAAAATCTACAAATTACACTTTTAACGTTAAAAAAATTATAAATTATTTCTTTTTAATTTTAAAAATTATGAAAATATTAATTAATTATTAATATTATTAAATTATATAAAAACTTAAAAATTAATATATATCATCTACTTAATTAGTTATTTTTATTAAATTATATGATATTTTTATGAATTCTTTAAATAAGGATTATAATATTATTATATATTAGCTTATTATGTCTTTTTTTTCATATAAAATTTCTTCATTATATAATTATTCAAAAATAAATTAGATATATAAAATGTTAATTAAATGCATGATTATGTGTAAAAAAGTTATATAATAAATCATTGTAAAATAATATTTTAATTCTTATTCAAAATATGTTAGAAATTAGAAAAATAAAAAAAATAGCCAATAAACTTGATCTTTTACATCATATTATAAAGTATCAATTTAAGTTTATACAAATAATAATAATAATAATAATAATATCTGGCACGAATTGAAAATCCATTATAACAAAAATTCTTTAAGCAAATTTATTCCTCAGAAATTCTAATAGAGAAAGGGAGAAAAATTAAATTATATTTTTAATAAGACAATTACAACTTTAGTTATAATGTAAGTAGGAACTTGTCTTATTGTAACTTTACTACATTAATTAATCCATTATTATTGACATAATTATAAGATTAACATAATTAAAATTCACTGATAATCTAGATATCATTATAAATAAAATAGTTTGATCACTTAATTAATTGATCTAATATAATTAGTTGTAATAATTTAATCCAATAATATATACTTAATTAAATGAATTATATTTATTAATATTAATCTTTTATAAAGTTTAAATTTTTGAATTCACATTTTTAAAATTCAAAAGTTCAAAATTGGGGTTGGGCATTTTTTTTCTTCCAAGGTCAAAAAGCCACTGAGAAATGGCTAAGACCTACCCAATTGAGGTGCATTAGATTACAGATTCACAAATTCCACATGCGTGAGTATTTTGTGCATGTGCAAACGTCACTTCTAAAAATGAATGAAAAACAATAATAGCAGACATGGACGAGAGTAAAGCCAGAGACAACCCAACAAAACTGCAACCTCAACACACAGAAAAATCTCTACAATCCATCAACCCATCCGTGCAACAGCAAACTCAGCAATAAAAAAGTCCACACCACAAAACAATACGCTCCCAATAGGAAGCAGTCTGCGCACAAACACAAGCTCGCAAAAACTCACGGGTCAAAAGGAAAGCGATATCTCCTTTCTTTCTGCTCTCTCCTCCCTTCTTCGCATGCAGACCTGGCTCAACATGAAGCTATCCACAAAACCCATTTCCAGTCCTGGTCGGACCGACAAGTTCGCACCGCCGTTGATGAGGTTTTTGAGAACCAATACTGGAAGTAGAAGCAGAGGAAGGTCAAGGTCAAGCCCTATGTTTGTGAGGAAGAAAAACGCCGCCGTTGAAACCCAAGAGCCGACCTCCCCTAAGGTCACATGCATGGGTCAAGTGCGAGTCAGAAGGTCTTCCAAACAAGCCGCTGTGAAAAAAGGACGACCCGTCAAGGACGAAGCTCCGACCCGGTGCCATTGCCGGTGGATCCAGAACCCGCTGTTTTCTAGCCATGTCGTTGCGAAAATCAGGCTCAAATCATGCCAACCAGTTTGGCCTAACTGGGGGTTCTTTCGCACGGGAAGTTTTCGAAGGAAAGAGACTAAAGTCAGTGAAGATTCACCTAGAACTGAATCGAATTTCAGGGAAAGATTTCGTAATGAGTCAGAGCATGCAGATGTGGAATTGGAAGGAGGAGAAGAATGTGAAGAAAGAGAAAATGCTAATGTTAATGTTTCAAAATATTCAACGCCACCAAAAAACGCGTTTTTATTGACTAGATGTAGATCCGCACCATATAGATCTTCATCTTTGGCCTCTAGGTTTTGGGGTTCTCCGTTAAGGAGTAAAGAAACAGAGCTAGAAGACAGAGAACTGACGGAGAACGAGAAACCCGGTTCGAAAATAGAACCAATTTCGGATCAGGAAGAGAGAGTAAATGCGAAGACTGAAGAAAAGTTAGGATTTTTCAAAGAACTTGAGGATTCTATCAGAGAAAGAATCGGAAAATCTGAAAAAGTTTGGGAATTGAAGAGAAATGACGAAGGGGAAGATTCTGGACGTCCTCTGGTGCTCACAAGATGCAAATCGGAACCGGCAAGAACTGCGTATAGACTCTATTCTGATGTGAATTTGTGGAAAAAGAGGAGGTTGGATTTCGTTGATTGATGTTCGTATCACCGTTGCTTTGCTTAATACTTTTCTCTTACCATTAATAGTTACTCAGTTGCATATTGTTGTCAAAGCTTCTTTTTGTATTTTGATAAATTTACTTAGTTTGGCATCTGGAGCTGTACGAGAGAATCTCCATGGCTCCCTGGTAATATAAAATTGTAATTTGTGTAGTGCTGCACAGAAAGATGAAACAGTGGAAACAGAAATATGTTAATTACCCATACATCATTCACAATAGTTTCCCTCATTGCATGTAATATTCAATTTCAAGTTAAACTAAAATGAAAAACCTCTTGATTTACTATAAATGTTGGCTCAGGCAATGAGAATTTGTTCCTCCCTACAAAACAATGTTATGGGTTCAAATATGTTGGGAGAAATAAGGAAGATTAAAATCTTTAATTTTAATTTGCTAATATAGCTAAGATTAGATTGTTTGAATTGAATAAGGATCCCTTCCATTTCATTCTAGAAATAGAACTCCAGAATAGAGCACATGAAAAAAAGGAATAGATATAATTTTTTTAAATTAAAATAGTGAATAGAAAATTATATTTTTTATCTTTTTGAAATAAAAATAAATAAATATTAAAAAGTGAGATAATCCGTATCCCTTTGAATTAGTGCAGCTGATTAGGTCTACAAATTCCTATCCTAATTGTGATATATAAAATATAAGTTTTTAAATCAAGACAACTATTAAGATTTATTGTTTTCGTCATTTATGTTTAACTAATTTTTTCATATATATAATTTGGGAGAAGAGTTGTAAAGTATAAGCATTGCAACATAGGTTGCTGAAGGTGGAAAGATGGGTAGCTGTAGTTAATGCTTTTGTCGTCGATCAACAAGATGGGGTTTTTCTTCCAACTATATTGCCAAACTGAGGACTGTTTTTCTCACGGATTTCTGCTTTTTCTTGAATGTTTTGGTGTCTTATGGATATAAACTTGGACCAATCTGGGCATCTTTGGATTCTTCTGACCAACTTTCCACTTTGGTGCAAAGTAGAACATCAAATATAATTTGTTTATTTATTTATGGCGTCAACATCAAAACATAATAATATCAAATATTATATTCAAATCTGATTCTTTTTTTTTTTTTTGGCCTTTTTAGTTTTTCATTTATGCACATGTACCAATTTATTTCATTTTTAGATTTGTTCAAGGTTTGGATTTTCTTAGTCTGATATTAATTTTCATATTTGGACAAGATATGTGGGCTTTGTCAAAGAATATTAGTTAGGCAACTTGGATATTGGCCAGCATCCAATGTGAATTAGGTACAAACCAACTTTACTTTGTCTAATAAGTAATAACTTTTCTCGGTCTACTATAAATGGAAGAAGAGAATGGGTTGATTTAAGTAAGTAAGACCCCTTTTAAGTTATTTCTATAATTTTGAAGCCACTATATTGACATGAATAATCTTATGGCTCAAACGCACCGACGCTTCATATAATAGTCATATCTGTGTGTCAGAAACGTTTCTGTTTCTGACATTTATCGATACTGACACTTCATTTATCATGTAAAAATAGTACCGACACTTTTGAAAATATCGTATCCTCATGTTCGTGTCCGCATGTCTCCGTATTCACGTTTCGGTGTCCGTGCAACATAGTCTCAAACCAAGTCTTGTTTAAGCTTCTATATATTTTTTACAAAAAAAAAAAAAAAAAAGCTTGATATAAACATTCACAATATCTGTATTCATGTTTGACTTGCAATTCTTTTTGAAATTAATGTGACATACCTCAAATATGAAAATATAAGCGTTGAGTTCCTAGGTTTTAAATAAACTATGGTATTATTTATAACTGACCAGAAACTAAGGTGTTTGTAATTATGGTAAAAAAAAAATTATAAGTATTTTAATATTTTTCATATCTTTGTGTAATGCAAATGTTAAGATATAAAGAAAAAATTAATGTATATGTGCAAGAAAAATTTTGAAAAACTAAGAGGTTATTTAGATGACAAAAAGCTACTTAAGAAATAGTAGATAAATATACCGATTGGTTGAATACTAATTGATAAAATGAATAAAATAAAATTTATCGAGAAGTTCTATTTCGCACAAAATAAAAGGAGTTGCTTATCTATTTTTGGGTAAAAAAAAATCACTTTTAATTTTTATGATTAACTAAACAACATTGAGCTTGTTTTAAAAAATTCACAAAGAAAATTATTTTTTAAGAAGTTCAACATGTATAAGAGTAAAAGTAATTTGCATATTTATAGAGTATAAATTTTATACCTTTTTGCATTATAAGTTAATAAAAAATAAAAATAATTATAAATATTTATCAACAATAAAAAGTTTAATAATTTTAATGATATGATAATAAATTAAAAATAATAATATAAATTTATATTAACAATAAATTAAATTTGACTCCCATGTTATGTCGTAATCCGCTAGGGACTCTATGATGGGAGTACAAATTCCAGAGTCGACAGAAGTAGTAGAATAAATGAATGCATGTGAGTAGTTGAATTTTCCATTGGTTAATGGCATGTGACCCACTGACCCTTGTGAATTGCATTTATATATATATGAAGGATAAGTGAATAGCAAACTTGACTATTACTAGTTGACTACCAATCATTCCAAGTTGACAAAGATGTTTCATTGATCCAAGTCTTGCTTCTCACGTGAAAGTTGAATTCTAAATTAATTCTTCTTCTACGTTAATGAAATTATCTTTTTATTTTATTTTAATATGGCCATATGCCTCCAAAGGATACAAATATTTTTTTTATTTATTTTCTAAGGAATTACATTTGAAATTTGAATGACTCATAATTGATTTTATCTTTAATTTTTCTTTTGAAAATATAATTTTTTTAATTTATTTAAAAATAAAATTTAAATGAATTTAATTTAATTTTTATTCCAAATTAATGATAAAAAAATAGCAGAATTACGTATATATGGTAATAAATTGAAGTGAAAAATGAATATTAAATCGGTTTTTGGTACTATTTTTTTTATGATAAAAAATATCTGAATTCCTGATAAAGAAAAAAAGAGAGGATAAAGAAAAGGTAAAGGATGTATAATCAAAAGAAAAGTGTCAGTGAGAAAGGGCATTGGCCCCAGTGATACATGATCCAACACTTCATTATCAGTTTTGCCTTAAAAGAAAAAAACTGCTATATTATCTGCCTAAAATGGCCAAGGAGAAAATACAAAGAAACCTTGTCAATTTATATTGTGAAGAAGGGACAGCAAATTTATTTCAACGGAAAATTCCAAACCAGTTTTTGTTTTCTTTGGAAAATGCATGTAAAAGTATCTTTCAGCTAGGCTATCAGCCTATCACTTCCTGCAGAAGATACTTTGTATAGATAAAAAGACGAAGAGATGGTTGAAACATGACCGTGGTAACATAATCAGTTTATTACAACTTAAGTTAATAATATCACATAATATTATTTATTTATTAGTTGAAATTTGCAATCATATATTATTATTGAGATTTAAGATAATATTTACATTATTAATGGATGTATTATTATGTGAATCTTATTTATTAGACTAATAATAAAAAAATTAACCAATCCCATCTATTTTCATAAGGAGATGTTTTTATCTTTTTTTCCTTTTCATTGAGACAACAAGTTTTAATCTAATTATAACATTGAAAGTAGAGTATAAAAATCATATTATCATAAGGTCTGAATTCAATAAACATATTTATTATTTCAAAACAGTAGGCACCATATCACATGATGAGAAATGATTTATGCATGTAAACCGAGAAGGGTAAATGAGGAATTACATAGGTAGGATGTATGGAAAAATAAAACTATGTCAATAATCAAAGAAAACTTTGAAGGAATTTAGAATCCAAAAGGTGATGTATATCAGCTAATGCAGGGCTCCTCAATTTTAAGGAAAAATTTTATTTCCAATTGTGATCCTTTTAATGTACACTTTGATTACATTTTTGTTTTTTAAATTTAATATTCTATTTTAATTTTGTTATATATTAAAATCAAACAAATTCAATCCACTGTAATAATTTACATCAAAAAGCAAACAGAGATGTTTTCGTGATAATTTTAATTTCAGTTTGACATTTCCATGTTACTTTATTTTTTAATTTCGTTTGCATGATCCACAATGATGTCTGTCATTAAGAGGGCCTATCCCTTGCAGAGTTATTGAAGGAAAGCTTATAAGGTTTTGCTGGCCACAATTTTGACAACCTTATTTAAGGGTTTGAATTCGAATTGCTTGGAAAGTGAACTGTGTGAGGTTTCTATGGGATGAGAGGTTTGAGGAAGAACTGGAAGAATGTTAATGGCGGGTTTAAAGGTGGAGATAGTGAAAAGGAGGAGAGTGACGATTGATAAAGAGAAGAAGTGTGCAAATGAAAATGGTGGATTTAGCTTTGAAGAGAAGAGGACCAGAATTGTTGGGAGATTTTGTAAATAAATGAAGCTATGCAGATGTGGCAGGTGAAAATAAAAAAAAAAATAAAGTGAAAAAAAAAATGAAATTAGAATTAAAATTATTACATAGACATCTCTGTTAATTATTTGATAGCAACTATTAAAATAAATCAGATTTGTTCGTTTTTAATATATAAAAGGACTAAAATATAATATTAAAATTTGAAGAATCAAATGCGATTAAAATATATATTAAGGGATAAAAATTAGAATTAAGTCATATAAAAAAAAATAAGAATAGAGAAAAGAGTATTTAAGATTTTGTCTTTAAAGTTTAGAGTTGGGGATTTGGAGTCTTGAGTCTGTGTCTTGAACAGATCCCTAACCAATTCAAAGTCCTCTTAGTGTGTGTCCTGGCAATACATGGCAATACATTAAGTGTGTTTGGTAGGATAAAAAATAAGCTTATAGCTTATAGCTTAAAGCTTATAAGCTTGTTTAAGAAAAGTAGACTTGTTTGGTGAAGAAGTTTATAGAAGCTGACGCTGATTGAAGCAGCGTATCAGGGAGGGCTTATGGCTTTTTACTGTTTTTTTTCCTTTTTTGCCCTTCAGTTCCGTGGCAAAGCTTTGCTGGGAAATGCAAGCCTCCTGCCGTGAAGTGAAGTTTACATTAAAAATAATAATAAAATAAAAAATAAAATAAAAATATAATTTATTTATATTAATAATTATAAAATAATAAAAATATTTTTATTTATTAAATAATAAAAGTAATAATAAAATAAAAATAATA
>JANHAO010017120.1:0-14147 GCA_026873985.1 Saraca asoca
TGAAGTCCATGGTGAGAAGTCCATTTAATCAATCCTATAAAAGGGTTATGGGATTGTGAGGGTGATTATCAATAGTTAACTTCTGCACCAAATTGACACTAGTCGAGATCTAATAACTAGGCATTATTAAGATCTATTAAGACTAAATAATGTGATATTTCTCATTTGATGAGCAGCTGACCACACAGGCTGAGATATGAGTGAATTACATCTGAATACATACATGGACATGACTCAGTTAGTTTGGAGAAACGTAGCTGACAATCTTGATCTTGTCTGACCTATTTGAAGATACTATATGGAGCTACGTCATTAGTTAATCTCCAGTGGTGATCACATGACTGATCCTATGACTTGAGATTGTGGGATGTCTTTTAAATGAAAAGTTATGCTTTGACCAAGTCAAACATGACTCTAGCCACGAGGAACAATAAAGGCTTGTGTTGGGTATTTTTGGAAATATAGTTAAGCATTGCCTAATTAAGATAGGATTCATTACCACTCTTTGGAGTTGATATCTGACGGCCACTCAACGAATTGGTTTGACTCGAAAATCCTTACGCAAGGTAGAATCGAGACTCAATTGGGGATTTGAGTGCTCAAATTCGTTTGAGTCAAATAATTCATAAGGTTAAGACACTATGATTAGTTATAAAGGTTGACTATCATTCATACCTTTGACTAATCTGGATATAGGTAATGAAGGGATTGTATCATGCATTAAGATCATTCATAGACAGGCTTGTCACCTTATTGACTCTTACCGAAATTTGGGTAGCTATAATGGCTTGCTAGAGTCCGCTTATAGCTTAAAGTCAAAGTGATTAATTTGGAGAAATTAATATGCTTTCAAATGATTTGAAGGGCATTTTGAATTTTTATCAATATTTCAGGGGCCTACTGGGTCACACGCATAACGGAGAATGAAATGACCAAAGTTTGGATATATTTTATATCCAAGGACCAAACTGCAAAAGGGCAGAAATCGTTGGGAATGAAAATAGTTTTCAGGGATTAAAATACAATTTGCTAAAATTACAGGGGCCGAAATGCAATTTATTGAAACTGTGGGGGCTAAAATGAAAAATAATTTTTCATTAAGAAGAAACGACATCATTTTGGATGTTGGACAACCGAACCAAAATGACGTCGTTTTGAGCCCATATTTTCCTTTTACATTTCTGCATTTTCGGAACGCAGAGGAATGCAATGGTATTCGGTGAGATCAAAAAAGGAAGGGGAAATCTGGCAAGCCGTTGCTCGATTTCTTGGTCCATCCGGCTCCATAACTTGCTAGCACTTGGAGTGGAGCTATAGTAGGCATTGGATGGCATTTTCTGGCATGGATCATTGGTGGAGGCAGGACATTTGTGCTGCTTGGTGACTTGCCTTCCGGATCTCTTCTGCTGCAACCAAGCTTCCCTAAAGGTTAGTGAAGCTCCCTTTTAAGCTTATGAAGCTTTTATCACCTAAACCCAACAGGATCCGAGGTTCTTTGCCCGGTTGCTTTTTGAAAATTTTTGAAATTTCCCTTTACTGTGACCAAGCAAACTAACATTTTGTTTTTGTTACCCATTTAATATGATGTTTGCAGTTAACTTTTTCAACCACTATTTGACAAGAAATTGGTTATGCATTTTTTTTATGAAGAGTGACTTTTGGAATGTAAAAAAAATGATTTATATGCATCCAAGTGTAAGCAATATTAATCTAGTAACAAGCAAAAGGACAACGAGAGATAAGTTGATGATATCAAGTTATCACAGCAAAGTGGTGAGGGACTTATCGAATTCCAAAGAAAATTAATAATGAGCA
The DNA here is from genome assembly GCA_026873985.1 of Saraca asoca. Classification (NCBI taxonomy): domain Eukaryota; kingdom Viridiplantae; phylum Streptophyta; class Magnoliopsida; order Fabales; family Fabaceae; genus Saraca; species Saraca asoca. Next base: position 1,816 of record JANHAO010017120.1, read on the forward strand.
AAAGACAAAAAATTAAGATACTAGAACTCTATAAGTTGCAATAAAGATTGATATTATTCATCTATGACACTGTTGAGAAGGTTCTTGCATAAGGTGAAAAAAATAATAAAGAGAAAAAAAAAAGAAAAAAAATCAGTTTATTTATCTTGAAACATATATTATATTTTGCATCATGTTTACTTGTATTTTGTGTTTTTCTAAATGTATTAATCTTTCTGTCACTAAATTGAACCCAATTTTGCCAAGTTGAGCCTATGAAAAGTAAGTATTTTAAATTCTATTATTAAATCGAACCCAGCTTTGATGGGTTGAGCTTATGAAAAGCATATCTTTTACTATCTATTGTTAAATCAGACTAACTTTGGCTGGTTAAGCTTGTAAAAAATAGGTCTTTTATTGTTGTTAAATCGAGCCTAGTTTTGGTAGGTGGAGCCTATAAAAAACAGATCTTCTACATTCTATTGTTAAATCGAACTCAACATTGGTGGGTCAAGCCTATAACATTAGTAGGTAGCCTATATTTCTTTCATTTTCAAATTTTCTATTCACACATATACTGCTAACTCATGAGATTTCTTATTCTTTTTGTACAATTGTGTCTATGCCTTTACCCATCCCCCATACTAGAAAGATGAGTAAAGGAGGGGCAGTTGTAAACACCCAATTTTATCTAAAATTTACATGTTTTATGGCCATATAACGTAAAAAAATTGAAAACAAAAATGAGAATTTTTTTTATGTTTTTATATTAATAAGATTGGAAATTTACAAAAAAAAAAAAAGAATTCATAAAAGTGGAGTTATTGTTTTATGTTAGTCAAATAACATGTTTCATTATAAAAATAAAATTACACTTAGATATTATTAAATAAAAATTAAAAAGAATAAAATAAAAAAGCATACAAAACAAAAAAAAAGGAAAAAGAAAAGGGAAAAAGAGCTCTACTAAATGGCATCTCAAAGCAAAATGCTTGCTCTATTTAGTACTTTCTTCTTAAGCAGCAAAATAGTGTTGCTTGGAGCAATGTATCATTCCAAATTTGAGACTGTAAATCTGAAACTAAGCAAGAATCACATTAAAATTAGGCAAAAATGGACATAACCCTTCTGTTAAATAATCTAGAGCTTTCTTCCTAAGGGGATTAGATAGAAAATAGAAAGAAAGGAGAACATCTTCTTCAATGAGATAAGTTTTTAAAGAACACAGATCACACTTGAAACAAATTGCAAAATACCATCAATAAACCAATCATTATCAATCCCTGAAGATCATAAAATCTCCCTAAAAATTTACAGTATTGGTATAACTCTCCTTCATCCTCCCTTATTTTATACACACATTATTTTATTTTATTTTATTTTTTCTTTTTGTTTATATAATTGATTTTAGAATGAGTCGAAATAGTAAAAAATAAAAAGATGTCTTCTAGTGAGGATCTGTGAAAAAAAAATGTATGGAAAAGGAAATAAATAGATCTGGGAAAAAAAGAGAACATGAAAAAGTTAGAAATTCAAACCTTTAATTTCAAATCATTGATGATCCTTGATGTTAGGTGTTTATTAGAAGAAAAAAAAAGAAGGAAAAGAGACCAAGACGTAGAGAGTTAATATAGGTGAAAAAGTGAAGGAGGTTTGGTGTGTAACATCTCTATTTTCTAAAGTGAGATCCTTTTCCCACTTTTGTTTTATTATTTTCTTATTATTATTTTAAATTTGTGATGATCCCATCCCCTTTTTCCTTCATGGTTTTAAATAGCTTTAAATTCCTCCTTTTTCTTCAACATTTGACCCGTCTTTTTTTTATTTTTTATTGTTTGAAACTTTTAACATGTTGATTGTGTTTACATATTTTTTATGTTTATATTATATTTTTATCTTGTGATTTTATTTTTTTGTTACAAATAAATCACTTCATTATATTATAAATTGTCATTATGTTTTCATGTATAATATTCTATGATGGAATAAACTAAAAATAGATTAAAAATTTGGCCTTTTTTAGTGTTCTTGAGGTGAAAAGTAATTCAAGAATTAAATCGGGTGAGCCAGTGAAACATCAAATAGAAATACTCAGTAATATTATACATGAAATCATTATATGTATATTAATTTTTTTATTTATATATTATACTATATTTTTAAATATGTCACTTTATTGCACCTTCACATGTATCTTTGTAGTCTAAAAATAATAAACCTTTGCTGACAATTGATAAAACTTAAGAAATCCAATTGTAAATGCAATAAACATAGCTTTCAATATTCTTGAGGCGCATTCGTTTCTTTGATCTTAGCCATGAAGTTGGACAAATTTCACACGTTAATTAAATTAATAAAAATTAATAAGACCATGCCAAATTAATAAAATTTATGCAACATCTCAAGAAAGAAATTTCTTTTTAACACAACTTTTTCATTATATCAAATTGAGCACCTCTCATAATTTTAATAGTACACTATAATCCAACTTTACTTTACACATTATTTTAAGTTTATATTACATACAAATAAAACTTGAATTATGTCTCTGATGGATTAAAGTTGTGAAATCCAATTATGAGTATAATAGTGATGGCTCTATATATTCTTGAAACATTTATTTTGTTTGAATTCAACCAAGAACTTGGAAGAATTTGACAACGAATATATTAAATTATTTAATTTGTTTTAAGCAATCTTTCCTTAAAAAAATTAAAGCTAAATAAAAATTTAAAAATATTAGTATTATTTCATCACTAATTAAGCAATACCTTCTTCAAGGGAAAATTAAATTTTCCTTACAATACAATTTTTTTTATTTCAGAATTGAAATTTTATGAAAATGGATTTTTTTAATACTACCTAATAGTCATTGTTGTAAACATATTAGCATGCCCCAAAAATCAATAGTTTCTTTAGTCATTCATATAAAAAGTAATAAATAAATAAAATATTTTTTATTGTTAAAAAAGACAAATAAACAAATTGTATAACAAATCAATTAGTTATAAATTAAAAGATAACATTAGGACAAATAGGTAACTGTTTTATAAACGGACGTCGTAGGGTAATAATACCTTCCCTATACATAATCAACTCTCAAGCCCAAACTCTAAATTATGTGGACCATATTTTGGTATTCCAATCAGATTATTAAAAATGATTAGTGACGACTCCTTTTAATAGTTCAAATCTACAAGCATCTTAAATTTTCATCTTGTGTTTTCATCTTATGCTATAAACTCATTATTTATGTGTGGGGTTTGCCCATCTGCATCGCACATTGCTATCAGTGTCATGATCGGCACTTAGACTCCTCACTTAGCACTTAGTCAATTAGTACCTTAAAATAAGCCAGTCATCCAATCATACACTATCTTAGTTTTGAAAATAACGAGTCACACCCACAATTTATAGCACATCGAGGCAGCCAGAAGCACAAATCACTTAACGTATAGCAACTTGACAAACATGATATATTTATGCAATTCAAACAAATGTGGATAAATGCAGTCAAAAGTAAATATATTTCCTGAGACAATATTTCAATTGAAGAAGGGCTACTTTATTCAAATTTAAAAGCCTCGTTACAAACTCCTGAGTGTATAGGGGAGGCTTATGGCCATACACTCAATCCCTTAGAAGAATGTCTCGATGCCTACCTTGGGTCACCAGACACTCTCCCCCGAAAGAGTATTCTAAACCAAAGCTTAAATGATAAGAGTAAACATACTTTTTCTAAGTTGACATAAGGACTTTTTTCCTAGCTCAAAAGGGTTTTAATGTGCCATAACATATCGATGTGAAGATAAAAATTTAAGGATCACTACCATGTGCATATCCACTCACATTAGACAAGTTACCTTAGTCAAAATTATATGAATACCCTCAAAATGAGGAAAAATAATGAAAATAATCTAAGTGAGCATTTTCTCTCAAATTCACACCATATGATTTTCTCTTCATACTTGATTTTTTGTGCTAAGTTTCATCTAAATTCTAGCACCTTTGCCTATTGAATTTGGTCACAAGTCCCCAACTAACATTCTCCTCCACTTAAAAGTGTTGATGCCCTCATTGACAACTTAATTTGACACAACATTGATAGAATCTTCAGTCTACTTCCCCAAAGTTCCTCCCTTGACTTCTTTCCTATTTGTCTTTTAGTACTTCACAAATGTTTTGTCTTCAACACTTTAATCGACACTACTCCTTGAAAGTCTTTGGTACGCTCTCATTTAGCTTTTCATAGGATTTTTTTTGCTTGTCTCCCTAACTTGTTGATGATGAAAATGAGCTGCCTCCATAATTGTCAAGCTCCTTGTCCTTGTAGCTAAATAGTAGCTGGGCATTTGGATGTGCGTACTACCAGTTGGCCTGATATCCAATGTCTTATTCCACTTATGTGAGAAACGCAAATATCATGCATTGTTCAAGTACAAGTATCACCTTTTGTCGATAAGGCATGGCCTACTTACAAGTCCCATACTTTGCTCACAAGTTTGCTTATGTGGTCTTTTGACATTCCATTATACTTTGCTGCATACTTTGTTACTCCAGCAACACCTTTGCTTGAACATGGACTCGACACCCAACTAGTGCCTCCACAATCACTCAAACATGATACCTCGATGGTATCCCCTTACCACAGTCGATCGGGTTCAACAAAGAGTAATCCATTGCTATTGTTCTAGCTTTCCACATGCTTGTGCTTTCAAAGGTCATTGTCATAAGCTCCTTTTGTGACTACACTCCAGCACTCTCAAAGCAATGTAAGCTATTGTCGCAAATTGGTCCTTGTGACGGAGTGAATGGTTCTGCATGTAAGAACTTCACAATTAGATATAATAAATTTGTATATGTTATGCAACTTCTCCTCAAGGAGACATTATGCCCTCTGGCTTCTCAATAGATTCCTCTTTAAAATAATTTGCCTACTTTGCACATCTCTCCTGATGCACCTCATCCACTACCTTCTCTGATCCCATGCAAGGTGGTACTTTCAGACCCACACAACTCCTTACATGAATAGACCATTAGTAGAGATGAGATTTACCATCCTTTGTCAGTGTCTCGCTACTCGTGAGACTCTAGGAATTAGATTGCACCGATTCTAACACAAAACTTAGCCTCCTTCACCTTATTATGTCTCCTTTTGAAGTTTGGCTTATAAGGTATTTAGAGTAGCCTTTTATGGACACTCTACCTTTTTGTGTAGCCTATTACATAAGAAACATGCTAGGTTATTGGACTTCGCTTTGATGATGGATGTCCGAGAACATCCTGAAACTTACAAGTGGTAAGACACTCCATTGTATCCTTTCCCACTCTAGGAATTGCCACCCTTGATTGGTTGGCCACCATTAGCAGTATTCGGGCCCCTTTTATGGGACTTTATTCAAGGAAAGCTAATGTCGTAGTTGAACAAGCATTTGGTCATTGCTTTCATGATGCTTTTGACTCTCCTCTTTTAGAGTTTTATGGTAACTTCTTGCGATAGACCTTAACAAACTAGAATATTTTATTCTTTTTAGTCATGTCTTTTATATCTAACATGAAGATTGTGAACATCTTCAGGTAGTCCTGAATTGATTTCGTCTATCTTAACTATTGCAATTTTTGTTAAACCTAATAGTTCACACTTTCAAGGTAAAAGTACACCTTCAATTCCTGCTTAAGCTCTTCCCAAGCATTGATGTAATACATTCCCCCTTCAATCACTTGGTACTTAGTCCTCCACCAAACCTTAGGGTTGTCCTTGAGGAACATGGTAGCTCAGTTTAGTTTAGCTTCCTCATAAGTAATGTCAACTACTTGGAAATATTAGTTCATATCAAACACAAAATTTTTTATCTTTCGTGCATCTTTCTCCCCTGTATATGGCATAGGTTTAAGGATTTTCACCTTCCCCCTTCATTCTAAGGCATTACCCTCTTGTGAAATGTTCCCAATGGCCATCATCAATACCTTCATGCAGGCTGCTACGTCACAAATCTCAGCATAAAAAGTTGCTACAACATCCTTTACCTCATTAGTAAGGCCTTTCATAGCATTCCCCAAATCCTTTTGATTGTTCTCAATGCAACAAGCCGCTCACCAAATTGTGAAGCATCACTAGTTCCTGTGCCTTCAACTCTTATGTTAGCTTTGAGATTCGAGACTCGATGCTCAAAAAATTCCCAATTCTTGGCCCTTTGAAAGAATTTAGAGATCTGTTTGCTTTCCAAATTTCTTATAGTTTTGACCACTCCTTCGCGATTCCTGATTGCGACATCAATTGCATCAAAATGTTTAGCAGACATCATTTTCTTTGACATAATGACATATCAATAGGGTGCAACAAAAAAGTGAAATATGGTCTCAACCACACTTTGATACCAAACTAACATGGTCCGACAACTCAATTGTCAGAACATATGATACTTACATTCCTCACTTGGCACTTAGTCAATTAATACCTAAGAATAAGTTAGCCAACCAGTCATACATTATCTTAATTTAGAAAATAACGGGCAACACCCACAATTTATAGCACATCAAGTCAACTATAAGCACAAATCTTAGAGCACATAACAATCAAACCATATATAAAGGCAACCAAATTATTTATATTAACAAACATGGTGTGTTCATACAATCCAAATAAATACAGATAAAGGTGGCCAAAAGTAAATATATTTCGTGGGAAAATATTTCAATTGAAGAGGGGCTATTTCTTTATTCATATCTAAAAGTCTTGTTACAAACTCCTAAGTGTGTAGGGAAGGCTTATGACCACACATTTGATCCCCCAAACGAATATCTCAATGCCTACCTTTGGTCATCAAATACTCCCCCGTAAAGAACGTTCTAAGATAAAGACCAAATAATAATAGTAAATATATTTTTTTTGAGTTAACATAAGAATTTTTCTTATAGCCCGAAAATGTTCTAATGCGCCATAATATATCAACGTGAAAATAAAAATATAAGAATCACAATCATGTGCTTATCTACTTGTATTAGACAAGTTAACTTAGTCAAAATTATATAAATGTTCTTAAAATAGGGAGAAATAATCTACATGAGTATTTTATTTTAAATTCACACTATATGATCTTCTCTTTATACTTGATTTTTTTGCAAAGTTTCGTCCAAATCCAAATACTTTTACTTGCTGAATTTAGTTGCAAGTTTCAAACTGTGATAGTCGGGGACGTTGCAGTAGTTGTTAAATATGAATTTTCTATAAAACTTTAAAATTTAGAGGTGACCTATAAAATTATATACTTTAAATTTTCATATAGAGGTGACCTATGGTCTGATTTCGTTTAAATATAAGACTAAATTTACTTTTTAAAATGTGTAAGATTTATCATAATTTGTATGCTTTACATGTGGTCTGTTAATATTGTATATTAATAAAATATATTTTATGTAACCATTCTGTTAAAAAAAAATCAATTTTTTTAAAGAATCGGGCTTTTACGGTTTTTAATTACATTCGTCTTTTGTCACGCTGCTGGACTTAAAGTTATAGATAACTACTAATTATTAATCTTCCTCAAAAAGCCAACGATGTTCTTCGTACAAACAACTTATATAATTTTCGTACGATATTGATTAGTGAAGTAGGCAAATATTTCTAATTTTGTCGTGTGTTATTGTTTCCTGTATTTTGACTAATTAATTATTTTAATATTTTGATTAAATGGATTTTAAAATTAAGAATGTGCCTTGCTGATTTATATAAAAATAATGGATAATAATATTAAAATTTTTAGATAAAACATATTTCCATACAAAAACTGTGATTTGTTTATTAGCACTATAATAAAACTAAAAATATTTTTTTTGAAAAGATGTGATTTTTTTTTTTTTAAGTTTCAGTCATCTTTAAACAAACAAATTCTAAAATTAAGATTGTGATTTTCTGACTTATGAAAAAATAATAGATAATAATTCTAATAATCAGAACAAAAAGTATTTGCTTAAAAAGGATGTGGTTTGTTTGTTTTTGTTTTACGCCATTTTCAAAATGATGTTCTTCTTTTGCCACCAGTGGTATTAGGAATAGTTGGAGTACATTTTTAATGTATTTATCTAAGTTGAAAAACAAATTATTCACGCTAAACTAAGAGAATATTAACGAGAAAAATTCATTATAATCCGACTCTAAAGGATGGATTTTATATCTTTTGTTGGTATTTTTAGTAATACAGTGACATTAAATATTATTTTAGAGTTTTCTCTTATTTAATATCTGAATGACTCACCACTTTGCCTTAATAGAAAAAAATTGTGCTAATGTTAAAATTGTCAGAGTTTATTATAGATATTGTCTCAAATGTCAATAACTAAGGTATTTAATTATTGCTATGTCATTAACTAATAAATTAAAAATATTGGAAAAAATCTGTAACAAATTTAATCAACTTTCTCCCTCTGTTCTCCAAGCCGTTTTTTCTCTTATGAGCTAGATAGGCGGTTATTGATGAATGATGCCAATTGATATGACAATTATTTGTATAAAATTAAAATTACCACATTATTTGACATCAATTTTTTTATAATGCAAATGTATGGTATCTAAAATTCTCCTGCCAAAAAAATATGTACTTTTCTGAGCAAAAATCCAATGCACAGTAAAATTAATAAATGATTTTATCTAATTAGGTGCCCGTAATAATTGAATTACTTTACTATTTATATGCTATTACACTTGCAGTGACAAAAAAGTTTGAATATGAAATCTTGAACATATTATTTAAATCTCTTATTGTTATATCGCAAGCCATAATTATAAAATATGATCATAATTATATTACCAGTAATAAAATTATTTATATGTATTAAAAAATATAATTATTACAAGGGAAAATAATAATTACAAAGTAGTCCTAACTGCCGTCTAAAACTATGTGATACTTTATGGAGCTTAGTACCTTGAGTACTAATTTTAGACGCCAAATTTAGGTGTCTAAGCAGCCGTCTATCAACAGTTGTTTCTAAAACTGAGGCCCCAGTTGTCGAAGTTAAGTGATCAATCTTCACCAACATATCCACCCAAAAGCATACAGACAGACCAATAAAAAACACAATACATAAAAAAATAGCAAAATTAAAAACATATATAAAGAGGTTGTTGTAAACCAATAAACTGCCTTCAATCCCAGGGGAAAAAAAAAAACAGTACTCATAAAAACTCATTTCCTTAACTTTACACCCATAAAAACCAATAATTCTATTAGTACAAACAGCAATGCATTTTGAAACCCAGAAAGAAAAAACAGAAAAGCTATACACACAAAACAAAGAGAGAGCAAATTAGCCACACATTTTAAGTAAATAGTATGGAGTCTGTTGTTTGTGACCTAGAAGGCACGCTTCTGAAGGATCCTGATCTTTTCTCCTACTTCATGTTAGTAGCATTCGAAGCTTCCGGTTTGATCCGTTTTGTGTTCTTGTTAATCTTACGGCCTTTAATCCGATTTTTTGAATTTATCCATACGAAGGATTTAGGGCTCAGGCTGATGATCTCTGTGGCTATGGCCGGAGTTCCTGAATCGGAGATCAAATCGGTGGCTCGGGCAGTATTGCCTAAGTTCTTCATGGATGATCTTGACATGGAAGCTTGTAGGGTGTTTGGATCCTATGATAAGAGGGTTGTGGTTTCTAAGATGCCAAGGGTTATGGTTGAGATGTTTGTGAAGGAGCATCTGCGTGCTGATGAGGTGATTGGGAGTGAGATATCTATAAACCGGTTTGGATTAGCCACTGGATTGGTTCGTGATGGTTCCATTGATACTATTTGTGAAAGAGTTGCTGAGCTTTTCAACAAGGAGGCACCAACTTTGTGTTTTGGTAGGTTTACTAGTTCGAGTTGTAATTCCTTCTTAAGGTTATGGAAGGTAAGTCAATTACCGAATGGTGAGGAGGGTGAGGACGGATGGATCAAGAGTGATTAAAGATTATATTTAATAGGACTGTTTTTAATCAATTCTATAATAATTTAATCTATTGTTATTCATTTGTTAATATCAAACTATTCTATAATCGCAAAATCGATTATTTGCGATTAAGAATGATTATTTGTAAATAACCATACCTATATAAATTAGATTTTTTTTTAAAAAAAACTTTTAGAATTGATATAGAAAACTATTTAAAATTAAAATTATATGCATCATACTCATCTTTTCTTGTTCTTTTTACTTTCATTTTTTTTTGTCTTTTCATATTATGATAACTATAAAGAAGATAGCTGGAAGAAAATAAAGGAAGAAAGTATTATACATCTTATGAAGAAATGTTTAGTTCTACAATTTCCAATTCTTATATTGTTATTAATTAAATTTTTTATATGTTCATGTGTAGTTATACTTTTCTCTTAAATTGTATTGTTATAAGTCAAAAAGAGGTTAAAAATGTTAAGAACTTCTTGAATCATAACTATTCTTATCCGGTTTCTTTAAAAAAAAGTCATCCATTATTAATCAATCAAATTTTAAAATCATAATTAACTAGTACTTTTTGATTAAGAACGGTTGGTTAAGAGCAATTGTTAGCCTAATGTTTCAAGAGATCAAAATTTAAAGATAAATGCTTATTTTGTCCCCACTTTGAATTTGTATTAAGTTAATCTTTTAGATGATTTTGTTATCAAATTCATTTTCATTCATGAAAAAATTCTCAATCAAATCCTTTTTGTAAACCCGTTATTAATTATGGTGGTTGATACAATTACAGGAGGAAAAATGATGTCGCACATCAACATGTTTTGCAGATAGAAGAATTTGATTAAAAAAATCTTGAAAGAAAAAAAAAATGAACTTGATATTAAAATTATTTGAGACGTTAAATTAATATAACATAACATATTAGAGGAATATAAAATAATTGTCCAGTAAAATTAAAAACACCATAAAATATGAATGAGAAATCTGTGTACTTTTTGTGTATTACACATCATTATTACAAAAAAAAAAAAAAAAAAAGACACATTTCCTTATTTTGTGTTTTTGTGAGGCTTAAAATCATTGGAAGTTTCATTTACAAATTTTTTTAACACACTGAAACTTGTAAAATTGACAAATGTTTTTGTGTTTAATTGACCCAAACAAGTGCAAGCAAGAATTTCTCAAATAAGAAATCAGTTTGTTACATAATATTTTATGTGTTATGGATGCAGGAAAAAATGCACCCACTATTAATGACAAACGAGAAGAAAGGCCACCAGCTCCTCCAACCACTACCGGTGATCTTCCATGACGGCCGCCTTGTCAAGCGGCCGACGCCTTCCACCAGTCTATTAATCCTTCTGTGGATGCCATTAGGCATTATGCTCGGTACAATCTCGGTCATTATGGGTTCAATATTACCCTTCTGGACAATTCCCTACGTGACAAGGCTATTTCGTGCCAAGATCATTGTCAAAGGAAAACCACCAAAGCCGGCCTCGGTGGCAACTCCGGCGTGCTCTTCGTGTGCACCCACCGGACTCTTATGGAACCCGTAATCCTCTCAACCGCACTTCGCCGTAGGGTACCAGCTGTCACATACTCCGTTTCCCGTCTATCGGAGATTCTCTCGCCGATTCCTATAGTTAGCTTAACAAGAATAAGACATATTGACGCAGAAAAAATCAAAAGAGAATTGGCTAAAGGGGATTTAGTACTGTGTCTGGAAGGAACAACTTGCCGTGAACCTTTTCTTTTGAGGTTTAGTGCCCTGTTTGCCTAATTAACCGACCGGATTGTGCCGGTGGCCATGAACTATAGGTTAAGGTTCTTCCATGCAACCACAGCTAGGGGTTGGAAGGGTATGGACCCCGTTTTCTTCTTCATGAAACCTGCATCAGTTTATGAGGTTACTTTCTTGAACCAGTTGCCAGTTGAAGCAACGTGTTCATCAGGTAGAAGCCCACACGATGTTGCAAATTATGTGTAAAAGATATTGGCCGCGGCATTAGGGTTTGAGTGCACAAATTTTACTCGGAAAGATAAATATCGGGTTTTGGCCGGAAATGATGGAACTGTGCCATGTACATCTTTGCTTGATGAGATTATGACTTTCAAACCATTTTTTTAACGGTAAGATTATATAGTTTTCATTGTTTTTTTTTTTTTCACTGAAAAATTGATTGAAAAATTGTATGGACAGTTTGGCTTTTTAGTATGTTGAATATTTTTACTTTTAAAATATTTTTTTAATTTTAAAATAAGTAGATCAAATAAAAAACATAGATCTCATCATAAAAAATAATTTAACGATTAAAAAATTCAACCTCTTAAGACTATCTACAATGCAAGGTGCTTATAAGAGTTGCTTAAGTATTTTTTATTAATTTTTTACTGGGTCCCACACTGCCACAT
>JANHAO010017121.1:0-14101 GCA_026873985.1 Saraca asoca
TTAATTCTCTCTTGTATTTCTTTAATTGAAACCTCTACACAAAGGGAAATCTGGGAGAGGGGTTCGGTCAACTGAGGGTTCTTCTGTCAAAAATTTTTGAAATTTCCCCTCCTTGGCTGAGCCCGTTCTTACAGGAATATCTCATCAAGGTCGCAGATGTGATCGAAGAGTTATTTAGATTTCACCAGCATGTCGTCCACATATACCTCCATGGTCCTGCCAATCTATTCTTGGAACATCATATTCACCAATCACTGATAGGTTGCCCCTGCATTTTTAAGTTCGAAGGGCATCACTTTGTAATAGTATAGTCTAGGATCAGTGATGAACGAGGTATGCTCTTTATCCTGTGCAGCCATTAGAATCTGATTGTACCCTGAGTAGGCGTCCATGAAGCTAAGGAGTTTGTGTCCAACCGTTGTAGCCACGAGCTAGTCTATTCTCGGCAAAAGGAAACTGTCCTTGGGGCACGCCTTATTAAGGTCAGTGAAGTCAATACATGTTCTCCATTTCCCATTCTTCTTTTTAACGAGGACAGGGTTGGCCACCCAAGTGGGGTATCGTGCCTCTCGAATGAAATTATTCACTAGGAGCTTATCCACCTCTTCCTTGAGTGTCGCATAGCGCTTAGTGGTCATCGGCCTTATCTTCTAGTATATTGGCTTGGCCTGGGGGTTGATGTTCAATCTATGTGACATTATACTTGGATCAGTTCCTACCATGTTTTCATGGTTCTAGGCAAAGATGTCCACATTTGCCTTGATAAAATTCGTCAATTGTGCTTTCATATCGGGTGGAAGGCATTTCCCTAACATGAGGCATCTCTCCTCGTCTGCCTCACTTACTCGCACATTTTCTGGTTCCTCAACTAGTCTGGTGGCTCACTCAATGTCCATCTCTCAAGGCTCGAGGTCATAGTTTACCCTTTTTTCACTCGTCGATCGGGGCTCTCCTTCGGACACAACATTTACTTTCTTCCCTTAAACCTCGAGTTTGACTGCCTCTTCATAGCAGTGCCGGGCTACTTGCTGCTCCTCGCATGCGCATCCAATTCCGCTCGGGGTTGAGAACTTAATGGTAAGCGTCCTGGTCGATGTCACCATGTTAAAATCATTCATGGCAAGTCATCCTTGTACCACATTGTAAGCTAAGGGACAGTCTATAATTAAGAAGTTTGCCATGACGATTGCTTGCCTGTCGCGGTCTCCTAAGGTAAGTGGGAGTTTAATTCATCCTATTAGGAGTACTCCATCTCCTATGAAACCATAGAGGGGCTCGGGTGATGGGTCCAGCTGACTCGTGCTCACGCTCATCTGGTCGAAGCACCCTTTATACATTACGTTTACGGAACTCCCAGAGTCCACCATTATTCTTCTAACTTTGGCATTGTCAATTTTTGTCCGAATGATGATCACGTCGTTATGAGGGTAGTGGACCGCTTGCGCGTCCTCTTCTGTGAAGGAAATGCTATTTGAAGCTATCCTGGCCTTCTTGGCGAGTCTTTCACGCTTCATGTGACTTGTCAGAGGGACACGTCCCCCCACTTGCATATAGTGATCACGTGATCAATTCGAGGTGCCCGCAATATGAGGTCTACCATGTATGGTAAAGATGGTCCTCATGGAGGGTGTTTCTTCATACTCAAGAGTTTGGTGGTGCTGTGATGTAGGTTGCTGGGGACGTGGGGGGGTCTCTGCCCCGGGGATCTCACCACATAATCTCTCAGGCAGCCTCTTTTGATGAGGTCTTTGATGGCATCTTTTAACGCCTAGCACTCTGACGTGTTGTGCCTGACCTTGCTATGGTAGGCACAACATTCATTACGGTTCCTTTTTTCAATGGGAGTCTTCATTGGCCTGAGCCTGCCGAAGTCTTCATTGTCTTTCTCAATCGCATAGATCCTGTCTAGGGCATCCGACAAGACAGTGTAAGTATCGTAGCGATGCTGAGACTAGAATTGTTCACTTCGGGCCTTCTTTGCGGTTTGGTCTCCAGAGTCCCCTTTTTGGCCTTCTTTGCCACTCTCGCCTCCACTTCTTTTTCTGCCTTCGTTTGAGGTACCGGTTTCTTCTTTCTTGTTCAGCTTCTTTGAGCCGAAGGTTTCCTCCCATCAGATTTCCTTAGTAGTTCACTGATAAAATTTACCCCAACTCTTGACAGGGGACTTGTATATGTCCTCATATAACTTTCCATCTTTTTGGAGTCCAACCGAAATTGCTGTGAGGATACTCTTGTCGGATGGATTGTCCACATTACTGACTTCTTATCAGAACCTGACGATGTAGCCCTTAAGCGATTTGTCTTTTCATTGAAAGACCATGGCTAAGTGGCAGGAGGGGGTGAGCTGTATCTTTAGCGCTCTGTACTGATTAAGGAACTTAGTCTAGTATTCCTCCTAACTCCTTATGCTGCGAGTTGGAAGACTTCTGAACCACATGCGTGGTACTTCTCTAAGTGTAGTCAGGAAGACTCGGAACTTCACTAGTGGATTGGAGGTTTACAGGTCCATCTAAACGTTAATAGCATCCAGGTGATTGTAAGGATTGCTATCCCCATTGTAGAGGGGAATGTTTGGGATCTTAAATCTGTGGGGAAGAGGCTCCATCTCGATCTGGCAAAACAATGGAGTTCTCTCCTCGTGGGACTCTCGATTCCCCTGGGATGCAAAATTTTTCTCCAATTGTTCCATCCTCTGGAGCAATTCCTTAACCATTAGGTCTCGAGACTTAGACCATTAACTGGAGGTCTTCTGACTCCTTTCTTCTCGCTTACTGCAAGAATGTCGATTAGAAGTCCTATGCTTCTTGCTACGCTCACGAACGAACAAGTCGCGATCTGTCTCTTGCTCGCTGTCTGTTCGTGAGAGCTCTCGCTTTGGTGCAAGCTTTCACCTTGGCGATCATCTTCCCTATCCTCCCGATCCCGGTGGACTTCAGACCTTAGTCGGGAATTGGACAAGCAAAGCAAGCCAGTTTGGTGACGTCTAACTCTAGCTTGCTCTTTGTGTTGAGGCCCTGACTGATGACGTCCGTTCCCAGGTGCAACCACTTCATCCTGCCTTGGTGCACCTTGGACACGCGTTTGAGCCAATACTTGGACCATATCAGCCAGTTCTTTCATTGTATTCTCTAGTGCTTCTTGGCACTGGTCAAATGCCTCTTGTCGCTGTTGCCAAGTCTGAGTCTCATCAATTTCATGGACTATGGGTTGGTGTTGGACAAAGGAGGTTATGCCGGTGTTGGCACCCGCCGTGGGAGCAGCTGTGTTCCGCTGTTGCTTTTGACCTTCAAGTTGGCCAGTGGGAACTTCTGCACTCCTAGTAGTTTTTCCTCTTACCATTGCGTCTGAAACAACTTATCAGAGATTGAAAATAAAGAATGTGCAGTGGGGGCCCTTCCTCTAGCACCAAAATGTTGACACCAAAATCTGGTCAACTAGTTTGAGTTCAATGTTACCCCTGACTACAAGCTAAATGTGACAGAAAGCAGTGAAAGAAGATAGTAAAAGAGAAAGAGAAGCAGCAACACCAGGAGTTTATCGTGGTTCGGCTAAAGCCAATTTGGCCCCTACGTTCACATTGATTTTTGATTATGCACTAAAAAGATTATTTTTTTTACAGAGTATGAATACAACAGCTAAGACCTTTCTCAATGAATAGAATTCACTCTTAATACTGGCAGAGTTTTTGCATGTGAAAGCTTCTCATTTCTTTACAGTGACCTCCCCTTCCTATTTATAGAAAGGGGGAGGATTACAATTGTAATTTCATAAGCAACAAAATGATTATCTCCTCCGTTCTGGACATTCAATGCTAGGCATCGGGTAATTAATGCTGGGCAAATCATTATTAGATTTCCGGGGAGCTGATGTGTAAGTTTGAAGGCTAAGCTGTCAATTGGATACGTGTGCCTTAGATTGCTGACTGGGCTCCGTACAAGTATCCGTTGCTGGTGGGTGAGCTGGAAGTTGAGCGAGCTAATGGTTCTGACTGGCCTCGTCATCCATGCCTGATCGTTCTCCTTAGGGCAGTGGGCTTCTCACTGAGGGGTTGAAAGCCTTTTCAGTGAACTACGCTTTTCTGCTTGTGACTTTGCGAGGTGTCTCCAACTCATGCCCGATGATCTAGGGTCCTCGCTCAGTGACCTCGAACTCCGATTTGGGCTTCCATCTAACTAATTGAGCCTCCTATTGGACCTTGACCGGCCCAAAATATGCTTCCGAAAAATACCCATAATAAAATGTAATTTGAAGAGGCAGAATTAGATCAGTTGAAGTTCTAGTTTTTCTCTCTATTTTCACACTTTGAAATTATAAGAAATTGAAAAACTATTCTGTTGAAATGAGAGTGAAGGCTTTATATAGTGTAATAATCAATATTTGAAAAATAACTAACTTTTTGACTTTAAATCAATTCGTAAATCGATTTGGAGTAGTTACTAACTAATAAATCAATTTGTGAATCGGTTTACCTATACGATCATCAAGAACTTCATCACCGAATCGATGCATGAATCGATTTAGCCTATAGTGTAAAAAGGTTATGAATTAATTACCTAATCGATTTAGAATATTTTCTAACTTTCGGTAATAATATTTTTCAATTCATTTATTCATTCATGAATTAATTTATGAATCGATCCAATTACATTTTACAAGGTTTCTTGTATGAATCGATTCACACAATAAAAAATAATTTTTATAAAAACTCAACTTGTGAAAATGTATTGAAAATATCATTAAAAAATATTTAATTTTAAGTTTATTTTACTTGATTTATTTCTATTTCAATTTAACTATTTCTGAAAACTACAAGCGTTTTAGTTGTAAATAAGGCTAACAATAGATGTTACCTTCTGTGTCCACTGATACTCCTCCTGCAAAGTGCTCCAAGCCTTTTAGTTGTATCAGAATAAAAAAAATTCTTTTAAAACTACATATATAACCGCTGATTGAAGAAAGAAGTGAGCTTTAACGTCCTTAGTTACACCCTCCTTCAACTTCTTCTTCTGCTCATCAATAAGCTGAGCTACATCTTCTGGTTTTTGATAGCCATCTTTGACAATGTCCCATAGCTCATGAGTCATGAGAAAAGACTTCATTTTTATTGCCCAATAATCATAGTTTTCTGTTCTAAAAAACTAGAGGTGCTGTGGAAGAGATATTTGATGATGCCATCATCAAATTTGTCTTGGCCCCAAGGATGCTGGAGCTCTAATACTAATTTGTTGGTTGCTAGACAGGAATAAAAGAAGAAAAATATTGACTTAATGCTGATGTCTTCAGATAAAACAGAGAAGCGGAAAGATAGAGAAAAGTAGAGCCTATTTGGAAGTGTTTTCAGGTGTTTTTGTTTTATTTTTTTTAAAATTTATTTTTTTGTAACTAAAAAATAAAAAATTTGTTTGAATATAAATTTTGAAAATAAATATTTTCTTTATTTTTGAAGATAAAAAAAATATATTTAATATTATTTATAACTTTATCATTAATAAAAATAAGTATTCTTCTTATTTTTTAAAAAAATCTGAAAATAATTATATATAAAAATAAGAAAAAATATTATTTTATTATTTTTTGAAAATTATTTTTTAATTATAATTTTATAAAGTAATTTTTAAAAATATGTTACTAAACAGATTTTTTTATTTTTATAAAACAGAAAAATAAAAAAATTATTTAAAGAAAAAAAAAACTGTTTTCCAATCAGGCCTGTAGTTGCGGGGGAAAAGCTGGGGCTTTCTAGATTTTCTCCAACAACTACAAAAAATTCTTCTATTTCTTCACTTCTAAATTGACCAGAACATCTTTACCGTATATAAAAATACAAAATATCAAGTAGAACCACTATTACGCATCAAGAATTTTCTACAAAAGCAACTTTACATCAGTGGCATGACCGTAAGGTTAACCATAAACTATATTATAGACTATGCTGACAAAATAACTAACCAAACACTTAGGCCTTGCTTGGTAGGGGAGAAAAAAATAGAGAAAAGAAAATGAAATGAAAGAAAAGGAAAGGAAAGATAAAAGGAGAAATAAGAAATTTTTGCATCGTTTATCTTTCTCAGCAAGCCCTACTAATAGTTAGGCCGAAAAGAAGACTAGGAATCCTGACTAAAGGGCAAGTAAACGAAGACCTTGCATACTTGTTAAAGACATTAAAGAGAAGGGAAACCAAGACCGTGCAAGATATGGCAGCATCTTTGGTTTTTTTTTTCCCCTTAAAATTTTTTATATATTTTAATTATAACATATAATTTTATTCTCATTCAATAAATGAAAATTAATGATAAATTTTATTATTCATTTATTAATTTTATGAAATTTATACATATTAAAATTTTAATTTTCAATTTTTAAGATATTAAAAATATAAAAAAATTAATAATTAACCTTGAGAAAGTATATTAGTGTTATAGTTAGATGACATAAAAACTTCTCCTTTTCTTTATGCAAGTCTCTTTCTTTGTGGTCCTTCATTTATGAACCAAATAAAGTCGTTATGAAAGTCATTTAAAAAAAAAACAGAGTATAAACATAATCATATATGTTATTTTGTTGGAAAAAAATGATAAACAAATGATAATTTTTGTCTTGTAACACAATTAAATAAAAAAAATTAGAATTACAAGTAGCTCATATACGGCATCTTTGATAGTTTTTAACAGTTAATATAGATAATTTCACTTTTTTTAAAAAATTTAAAAAATAATATATAAAATTTTAAAATTTATATATTATTTTTATTACTCAAAGATAATATATATTTGTCCCAAATAAAATTTACTCAGCATCAGTTGTATGACGAAGAAAGCTTAGCCAAAATTTTCGAGACGTATATATTCTCATTCAGAGTTTTAATTTTATAGGCAATCTGTCGTGAGGTCAAACTTTCGCAACATTAAATACAGTTGTGCCATGACCGGCGCCTATAAACAATTTTTAAAAAAGGGAGGCTTTGCTCTTTTCTGCCCATTCCCACCCTCATTCCACGACTTTCTGTGCTCTGTATAAAGTCCACATATACTAGACCTATCCCAAATCACGAACTCACAAAGCTATTTCTTAATTAGTTAGTCTGCCTCCTTACCAAATGGTTCCCATGGCAAGTTTTATATTCGTTGCTTCCTTTTGCCTTTGCAACGTTTTAACTTACAACACTTTGCTCACAAATGCTATCTCCTCCTGCAATGGCCCATGCAAGACATTGAATGACTGTGCCGGCCAGCTCATTTGCATTAACGGCAAATGCAACGACGATCCTGATGTCGGCACACAAATATGCAGCGGTGGTGGCGGAGGAGGCTCCACTCCCCCTCCAAGCGGCGGCGGCGGCGGCGGCTGCCAGTCCTCCGGCACACTGAATTGCAAAGGCAAATCCTACCCTCAGTATAGGTGTTCCCCGCCAGTTAGCTCATCCACACAAGCTATTCTCACCCTCAACGACTTCAGCGAGGGCGGCGACGGAGGGGCCCCATCGGAGTGCGACGAGAAGTTCCATGCCAACTCGGAGCGGGTGGTGGCGCTATCCACCGGGTGGTATAACCACGGCTCGCGGTGCGGGAAAAAGATCAGAATCACGGCCAGGAACGGGAGAAGCGTGACGGCTAAGGTGGTGGACGAGTGTGATTCTGTGAATGGGTGTGATAAGGAGCATGCCGGCCAGCCGCCGTGCCGGAATAACATTGTTGACGGCTCCCAAGCTGTATGGGATGCCTTGGGTTTGAACTCCGATGTTGGTGAAGAGCATGTTACTTGGTCCATGGCCTAATTGCTAGTGACAATTAAAAATAAGTATAATTGTATTAATGAGGACAAGCTTAAATTACTTAAGCTTGCTTCGTTTGTGTATCAGAATGAAAATACTCACACTGATGAGCCTTATAGTCGTGGATGTAGAATCTGTAGATCAACAAAGAATTTGATCCAGAGTTTTCAGAATAAGTTATGCTATGTATAATTAGCTAATTTCAGCAATTTAATGCATCAAGCGCGAAAGGGATTTTGCTGGCGTGCATACTTGCTTCTTTCAGTCATGAAACGTTGCGAACAATATACTGCAAAATTTATATTAGAATTTTCATCCCCAAATTAACCACCTTGTATATAACAAAAATAAAATAAAATATGCAGTGATTTTTACTGCTAGACTTCTGAAGTCATTCATGAAAGTAATCAACAAAAAGTAAAGGAAAAAAATGGGAAAACCTACCTAAACTATTTTAGCCCACCAATTTTAAAAATATAAAATTGAAATCATATATTATACTAAATCTAGGAATTAATTCCACTAACTCCCTAATTAACAATTTATGTTAATAGCATAATTCTTAAGTGACTTAAAAAAAATCATAATATTATTATATGTTGTTTGTACTATATTTTTTAAATATAAATTTGAATTCACTTCTACTTATTTGTTTAATATTTACATATCTAATTTAATAGTCACTAATTTAAAAAACGCAAAAGTAAGTTGAAAATTATATAAAAATAATATGACAAGTTAACTTTCTAATGATGTTGTAATATTTGTTTAAATTTTTTTTGAAAAATTACATAATTAAATAAAAAAAATTTCAAAAAAATTATCAATTAAATTGGAGAATGTTGATTAATTTCAAGATTTTATATAATTTAAAATATTAGTTCTAAGATTCTATATAATTTAAAGTATTAATTTCACGTTTTTGAAGGCTAGTGGATACAAGATATATGCACCAACTCAAAAGAAAAAAAAATGTTTTCTCACATTTTTTTTCAAGAAAGGAAAAACTCTTATAGTGGCAAATTTACAGACCAAACACGCTATGCTCACTTGATTATTGAGAGGGTTACATTTTTGTATATTAATTCATTATACATAAAATTTATATAAAGTTAAAATTGTTTTGTGAAAAATATTTAAAAAATACACAAATTACAAATATAACTTCTACCAAATCTTTAAAAAATAGTGCACATTGGACCATTAATTAATCATATATAAAATGTTGTAAGACCCTATCCAAATTCCTCCTAACCAGCTTAGGATCTTATTCTAATTATTACGATACTATGCATACTTTAGTATTTTCGTTAAGGTCAGGCAATTTTTTTTTTTTTAAGCATGAGAATCATGGGGATGAAAACTTAATAAGTGAAATGGACTTGTAAAGGATATGCACAACTAAAATGTAACCATCGTGCAACCTAATCCGCCAATGGGTAAAGCTAAGTAGTCATATACACGGCTATACAAAAGTCATACCAAGCCTAAATGCTCTAAGTTGAAGCTAGAGTTAGTTCTATGTTCTGTATAAAATAGTCAATCACATGAGTCCCAGAAAAAGCTTATCAAAGTATAATTTAGCAAAAAATATGGGAATGTCTAGCCCTATCAAATATTTGATTTTAACATTATAAACAATCTAACTTTCATAAAGATTCATAAGTAGAAAGTAGTGAACATATATGTGAACAGTTCCCATCAAATGAGTCACAGTTGTTATCAGAATATCCTCATACATTGGCTTCCTAGGGAGGTGAAGCGGTACCTAAAAAATATTAGAACAACGATGATAAGTCATATAGATTTTGTAAGTAAACTCCATACAAAAGTACATTAATAATCCTCATCATCTTAAGTGTTTTAACTTTATATAACTCTCACATATGTTTAAGCATGAAGAAGCATTTTATCTCATTTCTTAACATTTTTGTTCCTTATGTGTTCCTCATTAGTTATAGATTAGGAGAATAACCATGCTTTTTCACATATTCATGCATACTCATACATATTTGCATATTCATTGCATAATCATACTTATTCACATATTCCAGCATGATCATACTCATTTGCAATATTCATGCATAACAAAAATTTGAACATAAATAATAGAATAACAATTAAACACGGCAATACTTACATACACAAGCATGCATTTATCCACCTTATTTTTTTTAGGCCAGCCTTATCCATCTCTCCTCATATTTATATAACGTGTGCTTATATGCATTTACTTCACCCTCATTTCTCTTGCCAATTCATGGCTTTTCCCATACTCACAATATGGGTATATTTCACTACATTTGATCACAACTCATCGTATTCCCATACACAAGGCCTTTGAAGCTTTCACATAATATCAAGGACAAATTTTTACCCTTGCATTAGGGCTTGGCCAAAACACACCCACTATATAAATTTTGTTAAATTCCTTTGTCACTCAAGTTATTAGGGCTGAAACACACCTATACATAGTTTGGGTTTGCTTTAATGGACTTTATTCTAATTACTTATTTTCTAATTTCATCTATTTGTCTTGGCCGTAAATTGTATCTCTAAACCAATGTTATAGGCTTCTAACATATATTTTATTACTTTAAACTTTACATTTATGTTTGAACATTAGGACTCAATAAGCCATTTAGAGCCTATTAGGCTCATTTCTACCATTAAATGGTCTAACCCATACTTAGTTGCCATTGGTTCAAACAAGAAAATCAAGGAATGCATGACCCACTTTAAGCCCTTTATTTAGTCACTTGGCCTATTTTTAGGACAAAAGTTAAAAACAAAAGAGATTAGTAGTCCAAATAATAAAATAACACATTCATGACCCAATTTTTATGGATTGGGCCTATTAACATATCAAGCTCAATCATAAACAAAGTTAATAAAATATCTAACAAATTTTAGCAATTAACTCATGCATTTTTACAAAGTGGCAGGACCACTATCCATCCACTTTTCAAAAATTTTCTTATCACATCCATGGACATTCATACATGCGCCTTTATAATATTTCATGTAAGAACATATTCTGATCAAATAGGTTGTGCATAATTTTAAACCATCAAATTTTGCACACAAACTTCTAGTGGTTGAACCATGTCCTTTCATAGATTTCCAAGTTTTTCAACCATTCACTCATGTAAATGCAAGCAATACTCATATAGGATTTGTTGGCAACTATTCAACAATTTATATCACTATTGCTACTAAAACGATCATGCATGTTCAAAGAAAATTCAATCTTTACACATAATCTATCTTGAAAAAAATTTAAAACTTCAAACATCAACTAGGCCCTCCCTAGGGTTGCTTGTAACAAAATTTCTAATTCTTTCCCCTTTTGTCCTAAGGTGGTTGAACCTAACCCCAAAAGAAGTAGGTCAAATTTGTTCATGAGATTCATCATGCAAGGTCATATTTTAGCATATTATCAAGCTACATTAAAGTTAGGCTAGGTAGTCCCTATTTTACTCTTAGTGGTCGAACCACTCACTAAATAGTGGGCATTTTATTTCTTTGAAATTTAAGCATGCAACCTCATTCTTAGACCCATCTATACATCATGTGCCTATTAGAACAAATTTAAGCTAAGACATCACCCAATTTCCTCTTAATGGCCAAAACTACCCATCCTTTTAAGCAGGAATTTTATTCATAATTTCTTAAAGATTTAACATGCAATGAAAAATCCTACTTTATCTATTCATATTTACACATATTCTATGATAAGATCATAGTACATGTGCTTACCTTGGATTAATTTTTTGATCTATTATCCTATCTACTCATGAGATTTAGTAAGTGAATTAAAAAACTACCAAAGTGAAATTTGTAGGGAGAGTACTCACCTTGAAAAGGATAAGCTTGATTTAGGTAGAGAACTTGGTCTTAAAAGAAAAGAAATATTCAAAGTTATTAAAGAAGCCGACATGCAAAAGTATATTGAAATTACAAGAGGAAATTTATCTACTTACTTGAAGCTAGCAAGAAAAATAGAGCTCTTTTTAGCAAAGTGGATGAAGCTTTTTGAGTGAAGAGAAAAATGGAGATGAGAGAATTTCCTCTCTATTTGGGTGAAGAGTGGTCATACACTATGGGAAGGGAATGTAGCCAAAACTTATTCAAATTTTGTAAAGTGAAGTGTGATGATGACTAGGATAGGCACAATCATGACTATTCTCTTATAAGTGATTGCATTTTATTGGAGGTGAGTTTCTTACTCAAACAAGCCACTTTCTTTATTGAGTTTTCCTCTGACCTTATCTTCTTATTAATAATATTTTATTTAATTTGCTTGCTAAAGCATAAATGGACCCAAAATGGCCCTATTCCCTATATAGAGGTATCAAATTAGACTCTTCCTCCCTCATATATGTGTGTATGTCTCTATATGTGTGTGTATGTGTGTGCGTGCATGTGTATATATATATTGCTTAATGGACTCAAAGCCCACTAAGTTCGACCCACATTTTCCTATTCACTCTCGACCACTTAATGGGTCATGTGTAATAATTCCCTTCTTGCTTAATTGTATTATAAGGTGAAAATGGGTTAATCCAGTTTTAAGGAGGGCCCATAGCACTTGGTCCTCTTTTCTTCTTGTTAAATTTTTGGTTACTTAGTTATATAGTGGCTTAAGATCTAAACCCAACTAATCAAATCTCTCTTACTTATTACCTTTAATCTTTTGAAACCTAAAGCCTATCTATACCAATGGGTCATGTGAACTAATATTCTTTTCCTTTCTAATTATCAATACCTATGTAAAGTACCAACTCTCCTTAGGAATTTAAAATCAAGATCACATCTATACAATTAACATACCCCAAATCTTTGGATACATGAACTAAATAATTTCTCCTTAAATTCAAAACATCTTAATTATGCATTATTTTCTACGAATTTCAAAATAAATTTTGCAATTAATCAAACAAATGCCTAATCTTAAACTTTGAGCATACATAAGCAAACATATGGAATAAATACATAAGTAAATAATATGTAATTAAGTATATGAATTATAAAAATATTCATCTTATACTCTAAGCATGGCACGTGGCTAGCAAAATTAGCATTTTGGTTCATAGCATTCCTCCAATCTTCCAAAATCTCCTAATGAAACTTCCTTCCTTATGAGTGAGTTGTGGAAATTTGTATTTATCTAGTTTTGCTTGTTTATCTAATTACAGGTGTGGAATTATCTGAGATCATATTACTCAAAATTTTGAGGCATTACAAATATTTTCATTAGAATAAGTGGTCTTTTTAGAGGAGGGGAGGGGATTGGGAAAGGGTAATTTGGTTAGGAAGGGGTTGTTCCCTATGTTGGGAAAAATAGATTGAAACATATTAAATGTACTAATCATTAGTATCATGTATATGCATAAAAAATTTTAAATTTTTTCCCAAACTCGGATTATGTTGTTTGCATATTAAGTCAAAAACAAGGTAAAATTTAAAATAATAGTTTAAACTATATCTTTAAGAGAGTTGTTCTTGAAATCCTTAGTCTCTAAAGTTAAGTTTGATCTCTAAGCCATACCATAAACAAACCCCACAATCAACTCCTTCGAATTATGTCTGCATAACTCTTTCGAATTTATCTCCAACACCAACAGTGATCCATACAAACCAAGTTAATTCAAAGCTTTTATGAAGTTCATGTAACTTATAGAATGGGAAATTCAATCACTTAGTTTAAGATGTGTTAGCTCTCCAATGAATCACAATTCACAAGGGTAGGGTTGAGTGCTTGAATGCAAAGAGAAGATGAATAAGATCACAAAAAGAGAGAGTTGGCATTCTCAACACATATGCTAAGGCTGAAAAATCTTGTTTATTCAGTTTGGCTTCTCTCCTCTTTAAATAGGTGAGTTTGGATCACAAACAAGAGTGAGGAAGCTTCATGAGTGGTGAGGCTAGGGTATGCCCCTTGCTTTTGTCATCCATTTAAGGTGGATAGGCTGCACAGCTAGTATAGACCCTTAGGCCTAAGAAGTCCACACTCCTTATTGTAATGTTCCCTCCTTTGTATCCAACAAACCTAAAAACTTTCCTATAAGTCTATACTCATAAACTCTCCTTTTGTAATCATCCTCTAATTATTCTAATTAACTGAAAATAATTTCTAAGTGTGGAACCATGCCTTTATTCTAGATCTCCTTCAATGTTGATATAAATGTTCTCTAACATTTAAATATCAATTATAGAAATTTACTACTATTTAATAATTATAGTTGTTAGCCTAAGCTATACTAGTTTTACTAGTTTTGAATGTTGAAAAAGCAATTTTGAAACTAACAATATGTTTCAGTATGTTAA
>JANHAO010017122.1:0-14106 GCA_026873985.1 Saraca asoca
TTATAAAATGAAGAACAAATGAAATGGTGATTTGAAAACTTTTTAAAATAATCTCATTTCATAATCATATTTCTACCTCATTTTGTAAAACATTTTAAGAAAAATAATTGGAGCTAAATTGTGAAAAATTCACTTACAAAAGATCCTATAAAAATTAAAATAAAACCCTAAATCTAATGTAGATCTTTTGTAGAATCTTGATAAACTTTGATACCTGTAAACATTCAACAACCATTATAGCACATAATCATAATATGATATAATCAAAATTGTTTTCATCATCAAAACGAAAAATAGTCTAGTTGACCAGGCTAACAAGTTTCAAAAGAAAAAACTATTAATCACAAAAAATGAAAGCATAGAAGACTATATGAAATCTAAACAATTATGACAATTGCTTGAATTTGCATTGAGTCGATTATAATTTAAATGCTAGCAGTTGCTTGAATTTGAAAAAATTATCAATAATATCTTATCATTTGTATTAAGACTGAGAAAAATACTTAATGTCACAAAAGCCCATCTCAATTAAGCTTCTAAGTATGTGATATTAGTGTATCACTCAAGCAGCTACTTACTTACAAAGATAGTTTGTAATTTCTAAGTAGACAAGGGTCAAGGAATTAAGCATTCTAAATGAAGTGATCACATTTTAATTGGCTCAATATAAACTTACATAAAATTCAATAGAAGACTGCATGAAATCTAAAGAATAGTCCTAACTACAAAAATGCTAAACAATGAAAAATTCAAATTGCTGCATAAGACTTCTAGAAAAGAAAATCAAAAAGAAATATACGTCATACCATTGAATACCTTTTTTTAGCCAACCTTTTTGAACCACCAACATGTGATATTATTTACTTGCTCCTTACAACTATATTAAGTTGCAAATAATTAAGAGACATTAAAAAAAGAACAAAAAAATTACTTGACAGAATTCAATAATACAACATAGCATTACATATATATTAGATTCTACCAAAAATTATTTACTAAACTTCTTTGCACAAGATTTAACTATTATTCCTCAATGATCTATAGGAAAATCAATAACTTAATTGCATGATGATCATAGGCCCTTGTACTAAAAATGCTGATTGCACATCTTTGTTCCTTTATCAGATTATGTAAGAAATATCTCCATTCAAGAAAAATGTTTGCATTAAACTAGCAGCAGCTGTTACATCCCACCATGGCGTAGCAACTAGAATAGTTTCTCCATAACTGGACATTATCCATAAATAGCCAATATAATGTCCATTAATTACCAAAAATGGTTTTGGCTATATCAATGATGGGCTAAGAGTCTTGATATTGCAAGATTTGGGTCCCCAATTATTCTAAATCCATATAAAAGGAATTACCATCATTCTAAGAGAAACAACAAGGCTTTAGAATCTCTCAAACAACTCTAGATGCAGTGTATGGAGCAGTTTTGCTTTTTGATCTCCAATGTTAATGGCTGGAGGTAATTCATTCTATCCTACTTCCATTATAGTTTATGATCA
Source organism: Saraca asoca (assembly GCA_026873985.1). Taxonomy (NCBI): domain Eukaryota; kingdom Viridiplantae; phylum Streptophyta; class Magnoliopsida; order Fabales; family Fabaceae; genus Saraca; species Saraca asoca. The sequence goes on from JANHAO010017122.1 coordinate 1,512, forward strand.
TTAGCACTTAAGTTTTGCTATCATGTGGTATCAGAGCAAATCTGTACCTCCACTTTGATGCAATAATTTTCTGAAAATTTTCTTTGAAAATACCCTTAACTTGTAAAGTGATAAACTCAGATTGACTAACTGGTGGGAAAGTGATAAACTATATGAACAATTAATAGAAAGTAGGTGAGTAAGGTAAGGTAGAGAGAGATAAGGATTAACTGCAAATGGAATTCCCTAAGTCGGTTGCAAGCATTGCATATACATTTGGAGAGGCTGCTTCCATCTTTGCCTTACGACCCCTATTTGATCTCTTTCACTTTTCATTTAATGCATTCCTTCAATTATGATAGAAAAAGGGAGAATACTATTACTTACCATTATCTGACCCATGTACTAGCAATAGTTTAGTAACGGAAATTACACAGAAACATCAAGTTTTGGCCTATTGCAATACCAAATTTGAACTAAGGATCTCTCTATACTTATGGCATGACTTTGATTCTATTGCAATCCAATTCTAATGTTGAGAAATGTTTCTACATGACCTTCTATGTTTATTTTGTAGATATTCAGATGCTAAAATTTTAAATATTCTAAAAAAAAATTCTATTTTTCCAGAATTTTTATTTTGGATATTTTTGGGAAAATTTTCATAAATTTTATTTTTATGAATAATTTCACAATTTGGTATTTTTATGGAAAAAATTCATAAAAATTTTGGTTTTTGCTATAATATTCATAAATTTTGTTTTGTTATGAATATTGTAATTTTATAGGAAAATTATGCACTTTAATTATTTATTTTGTATGTATAATTTTTGGATATGTTATGCATAATTTGATTAAATTAATTTTAGTACATAATTTGTAATATTTTTCATATTTGTTAAATTGTCTTTATTTTTGCAATTTTATACATGACTAATTTACATTAAGTTATTTAAATATCTGGTGATTTGTATAATTTTAATTAATTAGAGTTTAACTACAGCACCTTTAATTATGACAAAATTATATATTGATTTATCTAGGATCACATATATTTTAAAGACATTTATTGTGATTAATTGTACTTGATATAATAAATTTTATCCTACAAATTTTTTTTATTATATTAGTATAATTAATTAGAATAAAATATCAAATTATATTTCTTAATTTACCCACAGGGATTAAGGAAAGGAACATAATTTAGTAGTTTTATTATACGACTAAATAAATTTAATTGAATTAGGACTTTAGCCCACAAATAAATTTTATGTCAAAAGATTTATTATTTTTGTGCATAATTTACATTAGTAAATCATGATTTATTTCTCTAGTCTCAAAATTTAGTTTATAAGCATGTATGTTATTTTATACAATTAAGCAACATGTGAATTTTTCTAATATGAAATGTGACATTCCTGAACTTAAGGGTGACAGCTATAATGTTTGGAAGGAACGAGCTCTCTTTCATTTAGGATCGATGGATATTGATTATGTTATAAGGGAAGATGAACCCATTATTACTACAACCAGCACTTAAGCTGATAGGGCTATTTATAAACAGTGGGAGTGATCTAATCGCCTTAGTGTCATGTTCACGAAGACCAATATCTCTACTGCTATTTGTGGTTCTATTGAATAACATAACAATGCAAAGGATCTGTTAAAGGCAATCCATGAGCAATTTGCTACTTTAGATAAAGCGCTTGCCAATACCCTAATCATCAAGTTTACATCTTTAAGGCTCAATACCATGAGAGGTGTGCATGAACACATCATACAAATAGGGGACATTATGGCTTAGCTTAAGGCACTTGAGGTTGAAATGTCTAAGTCTTTCCTAGTGCACTATATTTTGAACATTCTACCATAGTAGTATGGACCTTTTAAAATCTCTTATAACACATATAAAGACAAATGGTCAATTAATGAACTTATAACCATGTGTGTTCAAAAGGAAAATAGGGTGCTTATGGAACTAAGAGAGAGTGCATTGCTAGTTACTCAAGATAAAAACCAAAACTAAGGAAATAATTAAAATCAGAATAAGAATCAAGCCAACAAGAAAGGGAAAAGTAAAATACCACCCCAAGGTGGCATCAAGAAGAAGTCTAGTTATTTCTTCTATAAAAAGAAAAGGCACATGAAGAAAGATTATGCCAAATTTAAGAAATGGCTTGAAGAGAAAGGTAAACCAATCTCATTTGTTTGTTATGAATCTAATATGGTTGATGCTAATCATAATACATGGTGGATTGATCTTGGATCTATAATCATATTTTGAATATTTCGCAGGGTATGCAAAACCTAAGGAAGCCAGTGGAAGTGAGCACAACATTTTATCTGGAAACAAGATCGGCTCACATATAGAATCCATCGGAACATGCAACTTAATTCTTGATAGTGCTTATGTTTTAGTTTTAGAGAAGACTTTTTATATTCCAAGTTTTTCTAGAAACTTGATTTTAGTTTGAAGACTTGTACCATTGGGTTATTCCTTTAATTTTTTAGATACATCTTTCAGTTTATTTTACAAATCTAAATTTATTGAAAATGGTATTTTGTCTTATGGTCTTTTCTTTATTAATCTACAACATAATACTATTTTGCATACTCATACTGGTAATAAGTGATGTATTATGAATGAAGATTCCTCTATTTTGTGGCAAGGAGACTAAGGCATATCTCCTTTGATAGGATTAAGAGATTAGTGAATGAAAGAGTACTAAATACTTTGGATTTTACTAATTTTGAAACTTATGTGGATGGCATAAAGGGAAAGCAAACTGACAAGTCCAAGAAAGGTGTGAAGAGGAGTACTGACATCTTAGAAATCATACATTTAGATATATGTTGCCTTGACATGGATGCTTATGGTCCAAAATATTTTACCAACTTTATAGATGACTATTCTCGATACTTGTATCTTTATATACATCATAATAAGAGCAAAGCCTTAGATTCATTTAAGGCTTTTAAGGTGAAAGTAGAGAAGCAATGTGATAAGCAAATTAAGATTGTTAGAATAAATAGAGGTAGAGAATATTATGGTAAATACACTAAAGATGGACAAGCACCTAGTCCATTTGCTAAGTTTCTTCAAAAGCATGGGATTATTGCCCAATACATTATGCCTGGTTCTCCAGACCAGAATGGAATAGCAGAAAGAAGAAACCAAACATTATTAGACTTAGTGTATAGTATGTTAAGTAGCTCTAAGCTACCTCAATCCTTATGGATTGAAGCTTTTAAAATGACAATATATATATATTGAATAGGGTTCCAACCAAGGTTATCCTAAAGACACCATTTGAGTTATTAAAAAGTTGGAAACCAAGTTTGTGATATATGGGCATTTTGGGATGCCTTTCTGAAGCAAGAATTTATAATCTACAAGAAAAAAATTGGACCTAAGGACTATTAGTGGGTATTTCGTTGGATATGCTAAAAAGTCTCAAGTTTATAGATTTTATTTCCATCACATAGTACTAGGTTTGTGGAATCAAGGAATGCTAAGTTTCTAGAGAATGACTTAATTAATGGGAGTAACCAATTTCAGAACATAGTTTCTGAAAGAAAGCAATCTTCTACATCAAGAGAAAGATTAGTTACTATTCGAGACAATCCTCAAGTTCAAACAGGTGTTATACAACCAATCATTGAAGATCTATAACCCATTGCTGATAACCCTGTAGATCAAGAAGTGCCTAAAATGGTTGAACAACCAATTAGACAACATGACCCAGAAGAAAATGTTGAACCAGCATTAAGAAGATTAAGAAGAGATCAACAATTTTAGAAGACTATATCATGTATCTGTAAGAATTGGACAATGATCTTAGAGCTAAGAATGATCCTATAACATTTTCACAGGCCATGAACTACAAAGAATCTGATTTATGGTTCGATGCAATGAAGGATGAGATGAATTCTATGGCATCTAATGGAGTTTGGGATCTTGTTGAGTTGCCTAATGGGGCTAAGGCTATTGGATGTAAATGGGTCTTTCAGACAAAGAAAGACTTATTAGGCAACATTGAGAGATATAAAGCAAGACTCGTCTGCAAAAGATTTACTCAAAAGAAAGGAATTGACTACAATGAGGCTTTTTCTCCTATATCCAAGAAAGATTCTCTTCATATTATTTTGGCTTTAGTTGCATATTTTCATTTAGAGTTACAACAAATGGATGTGAAAATAGCTTTCCTCAATGGGGAATGAGAGGAAGAGGTATACATGAAATAACTTAAGGGATTCTCCTCGAGTCAAGGTGAACATTTGGCATACAAGCTTAAGAAATCTATTTAAGATTGAAAAAAGCCTCTTATCTCCTCTTTTGGTTTTGAAGAGAATATTATGAATCAGTGTATATACCATAAGGTTAGTGGGAGTAAGATTTGTTTCTTAGTTTTGTATGTGGATGATATTTTACTTGCAACAAATGATAAATATTTATTGCATGAGGTGAAACAATTTCTCTCTAAAAACTCTTATATGAAGGATATAGGTGATGCTTCTTATGTCATTGGCACAAAGATCTTTGGAGACAAACATAGAGGTATTTTGGGTCTGTCACAGGAAACCTATATCAATAATGTTTTAGAGAGATTTTGGATAAAAGATTATTCACCAAGTGTTCTCCCATTGTTAAAGGGGATAAGTTCAATTTGAATCAATGTCCAAGGAATGATTTTGAAAGGGACCAAATGAAGAATATCCTTTATGCTTTAGTTGTTGGCAGTATAATGTATGCTTGGGTCCGTAACAAACCTAACATAGCATTTGTTGTTGGTATGTTGGGAAGATATCAAAGTAATCCAGGAATGGACCACTAGAGAGCTGCTAAGAAGTTTTGAGATACCCTCAAAGGACGATGGACTACATGCTTATATACAGATGAACGGATAACTTGGAGGTGATTGGTTATTCAGATTCAAATTTTTCTAACTGCATTGATTCATGTAAATCAACATCTGGATACATTTTCATGTTTGACAGTGGAGCTGTATCATGGAGGAGTGTGAAGCAAATTTTGACAGTTACTTCTGCTATGGAGGCTGAGTTTGTTTCTTGTTTTGAGGCTACCTCACATAGTGTATGGATAAAGAGTTTCATTTTTAGGCTTAGAGCTATTGATTCTGTATCTAGGCCATTGAAGATATTTTGTGCCAATTTAGCTGCAGTCTTTGTGGCTAAGAATAATAAGAGTGGTAGTCAAAATAAGTATATCAACATTAAGTACTTAGTCATAAGAGAGCATATTAAGGATAAATCAGTGGTCATTGAGCATATTAATACTAAATTGATGATAGCGGATCCTTTAACAAAAGGCATGCCACCATTTAGATTTAAAGATCTTGTAAAACGTATGGGCCTCTGTCCTTTAGTTTGATTTCATTGTATGAGACATTGTTATTTTAATGAAACTATATTTCAGTTGTGATTTTTCTCATTATGTTTTATATGCATATGTTTATTTTGTTAAAGAAATATTAATAAAGTTTAGATCTAAAATAAACATAGAGTTTATTTATTCAGTATTTTGGACTAATGTTAAGATGCCAATGCAATGTAATACATGGAAGATAATGCTCATTATAAGAGAAACTATCGCTATGATTTGTGTATTTGTTTCTTACTTTGGCAAGGCATGGTGTATATATATATATATATATATATATTGGCCAAGTGGGAGAGTGTAAGAAATATCTCCATTCTAGCAAAATGTCTGTATTAAACTAACAGTAGCCATTGCATTCCAGCAAAGCATTTGCATTAAACTAGCAATAGCCATTGCATTCCACCATGGCATAGCAACTAGAATGGTTTCTCTATAAATGGCCAATATAATGTCCATTAATTACCAAAAATGGTTTTGACTATCCCGGTGATGGATTAAAAGTCTTGATATTGCAAGGTTTGGGTCCCCAATGCTATTCTGAATCCATACAAAAAGAATTACCATCATTCTGAGGGAAAGAACAAGGCATTGGAAGCTCTCAAACAACTCTAGACGTAGTGTATGGAGTAGTTTCACTTTCCGATCTCCGACATAAATTGCTAAAGGTAATTGATTCTATCCCTCTTCCATTACAATTTATGATCATAAGCACCTAAGTTTTTCTAATAGATTATAATTATAAAAATGTCAACAATTAAGCACAATGATGTCCCCACCTTGACAGTGACCAGAAACCCTCATCAACACCATTAGTCTAAACTACATCTTTAAAAATATATATGAAATACATCAAGAGATAGAGACAACACTAAACTCTACTTTTGTATACAGAACAATCCTAATACATTTCATAAATAACTTAATTTCAAAAAATTAAAATTATTCCATTGTCAATTTAATTTTTTTACACTAATAAATAAGAAAGTGTTACCTGATTGAAAAAATAAGTGTAAATAAAATTTTATAAACAATTAAAAATTTTAGTAGTTTTTAAATAATATGCTGAGGAAGAAAATGGTTACAACGTGAACAAAAGTTATGATACTAAGCAACCATATGTGATGTCTTTGGAAATTAATCCTACAATTACATAAAACACATTCTAGTATAAATCATAGAAAATAAAATCAATAATGCATTAACAAATTAAACAACCGACTACAAACTGAAATATTTCATAAATATCAAGTGCATCTTCTATTAGACTGAAAAGGTCTTAATATGGTTAACCACAAGCAGCCACACTTCTTACTTTTGAATCTTTTTGTAAATTAAAGGGATAGAGGCTTGATCTTGATATCTATTGAATCTTTGTACCAAGTTTATATTTGTGCATGGAGAGCTTGTTTCTCTTTTGATAATTTGCTAACTAGAATTCTATAGTGTAGAAGTGGATTTTGGAAGAAAAACAATCCAAATTAGAAGTGGAAACAAACTACATTGAACCTATCTCATTTGAAAGTTAATTGCCCATAAAAATATTTTTTCACTGGCTATTTCTTTTTCCATTGAAAAAGTTTGCAATATGTATGCTATTTGCCAACAAATCAATATCCTCTGTAGCCATGATATTCTTTGTCAATTTGAACTACTAAACAACCTAATTACCCCGCAAAACAAGCTCTGCCCCAGTTTAAGTTTATTAAATATGCTTCTTAATCTATCTTATCATCTGAAATTTAGAACTCCTCTTTCTTGTAAGTTAGGTTGTATCTATCAATTTGATCCAATCACATAGATAGAATCATTCCTTTGAGTTCAAACTTTTAATAACATGACTTTCATTTTGATAAATAGTAATACAAAGCAATAATTAAAATTTGTTAATAAGCTAAAACTCTTGAAACTCTAATGTCTATGGATAGACATGAATAGCATAGAATGATATGCCAAAATTACAAAAGACTTGGTTTGGTCCCATCCCCTCTATCAAGCCAGTGAACTAACATAATATTTACAAGATGACTCTATTATGAGACTAATAGTCAACTTTAGCATAAATGCTACCAAACAAGTACAACAATTCACAATTTTATGTGATCAGACAAGTTTTCAACAATCCATTAGAATTCACAAATTCAAACAACTATATAGTTGCTAATTGCATGTAATGAAATAGAGAAATGTGGAGCAAATAAAAATTTCAAATAAAGCAAAAAAAAAAGTAGTGATAAATGTATTGTTAGGGCACTTCTATGAAGATGATCAACTTAGGTATTTCGATCCAAGAAAAAAGCTTCTTAATCTAACTTAGCAACATACTAGAGAAATGCAAAGCATATGAGAGTTTAATAGAATAATCCTTTAGCCTTCAATGGAAATATACAATAGATAAAAAAAATAGTGATAGTCGTACTCATGGGTTAGAGATTTTGTTCCAAGGAGATTATGATGATCGATTTGAACAGTGGAGACTTAGAGAGACTTCAATGGGTGGAAGTTTGAGGATAATGCTCAAAGAAAACTCAGTGGTAGAAGCTTAAGGATGACACTCAAAGAAAATTCGGTGGTCGAAGCTGAGAGAAAACTAAGAGTTTGAAAGGATTTTTTTTAGTAAATGGTTTACATTGAAATTTTAAGTCAGTGCAAAAAAAAAAAAAGAGTTTTGCAGGAAATTAAAATAAAAAAATAAAATTTTAACTACAAATGATGTGGAAACTGCTGCAAGCAATCACTCATGACCCATGAGTAGTTATAGTTAATAAACCGGCATTAAATTACATTAATAATGTCTATTACTTATGACCACCACAAGTAAACCATCACAAATTGCCAATTTTTTTGTAGTGATTCTACATATCTGGTTTCTCTTATAAATCCAGCCTTTAGTAATATAACAAATTCTTCTTTTATTTTCATGACAATCTTTGAAACAAACTTCCATGGTAACTGTTTGACTGGTTGACAACCTTCCTTAATAGGTAACATGTGTTCCACAAGGGTTTAACTTAAGCCAAACATTTTGTGATAGTCCTATGCAAAATAATCCATAAATTCTTTTAACACTCATATTAGTTTATTCCTTGTCTCGACATCAGGCAACTTACTTACATATGTCGACTTCTTTTCTTACTCATCAAGTGCTAGATTAATTTCTTTAAGAGGATCTTGAACCTCTACATTTTATTTATAATCTTTTATAAGATAAACCTCAAAACTTAGAGATTCATCATCGTATACACAATCCAAGGCTTTCTCTTTTATCGTGGCTACTAAGGTTTTATCTACCATATAAGCCGGTAGTCAAGCCATTTGGCTCACCAGACTATTCACAAGTCTCAACATCTTCTATTGGATCTTCATAGTCACGACATAAGGAACGATGTTAAATCCAGAAGAATTTAACTAACAATATCTTATCTTATCTAAATTCAATTCTTGATCTATAGAATCTGAGTTTATAGGTTTTAATTTTAGATCATAAATCTTAAACTCAAGATGACATTGCAGGACATAGTAAGGGTCATCATCAGCTACAATTATTTCAACAACTTGATCATTATTCCACAATATCAATTTCTAATGGACCATTGATGGAACTACTCCCACTACATGTATTCCACCTCTATCCAGCAATAAATTATAGCTAGTCTAAGAAGGCACTACCCAAAAGAATGTCGATCTAGTCACATAACCAACCTACACATTAATCATGGTAACACCATCAAATAATGAAATATTACCATTAAAATCAGTGATCACAATATTTGTTGACACCAAACCTTTTTATGTCTTTCCTAATTTGAAAAATATAATCTAGGGTGCTAAATTGCTAGCAACTCCTCTTTCCATTAGGACTCCAAAGATTGGTTTCCCCTCAATCATATCCTTGATGTGAAAAGGCTTTAGATGGGACTTCATGATGCCAATGGCCTTTCAAAATGTGCCAAGTCAGAAAATACAGTTACCATATCCTATTCAAATGATATTACTCTTTTAACATCATCATCGAGGAAGTCATCCTCAAACTTATCAATCTTTTGAAAGGTAAAAGTTAAAGGCAACATATAAACCATATTGACATCTTTCATCTTAACATCAACACATTTTAAAGGTGGTTTTGGTCAATAATATCAATCAAAAATTTGTCCTCAACATCTTTCTTGCATCACTTGAATTTTGTGATAAGTTAGGACTGTGGACTTCATTTGATAACCAAGTTTCAAACAAATACTTTTTCCTTTCCTAAACCTTGGTTTGTGCTGCCTCTCTTTAGGCTTTGACTTCCAAATTTGTTTTTTTAGTTTATACTTCACTAGGATTATCACCAAAAATAGTTGACAATTTTTTGCTTCTCTATTTTCAATAACTGGACTATCATTGATCTTTATCAATTTAGATTGAAAGTTCAAGTCCAAACTCTGAAACAATGATTTCCCTTTTTTACTATCAACCTTTTATTGATCATTTGTCAATGTTTTCCTTCTGACGCTATCTATAAAGTACCATCTTGACCTCATCATAATATTTCTTGCAGTGTAAATATAGTTTCAGGTTTTCTCCCTAGACTTGGATCCTTTTTTATAACCGTTGATATTGTTTCATTCCAAATGGATATACCTCTTGAATAAATGGCCTGTCTAATGGGCTATCACATGCATATATCTTGACCACATTGATATCCATTTGAAATAGCTTGACATAATGCATATTCATTTGTTAGCCTATATTGCGAAGCAAAAAGAAGTTAAAAATATTCCAAATTGTATATACTAGAATCTCCTTTGAAAGAAGATGAAAACAATGTCAAAGTACAAGACCCTTTACAAAAAGTAAATCTGGGGATAGAGGAAGATAAAAGGCTAACATTTGTTAGTGCACTTTTACCTGAAAATCTAAAGCAAAGAATAGTCAAAGTGTTAAAAAATACAAAGATTGCTTTGTTTGGAGTTATGATGAAATGTTAGGATTAAGTCAAGATTTGGTTAAACACAAATTACTAATTAAAGAAGGATTTTGATCACACAAACAAGCTCCTAAACATTTCATCCTAGAAATTGGATTGAAAATCAAAAAAGAGATTAAAAGACTATTGAAGGCCAATTTTATCTTGACCACCAAGTAAGTTGAGTAGATTTCAAATATGGTCGAAATCATGAATAAGAATGGTAAATTAAGGGTGTGCATTAATTTTAGAAATTTAAACAATGCAACTTTGAAGGATGAATACCCAATGCTAATAGCCTATATGCTTATTGATTCAGCTTGAAATCAAATAGTGGTAAGCTTCATGGATGGAAATGTTGGATATAACCAAGTTTACATTGTTAAAAATGATATGTTGAAGATAGCATTCCGATACCTAAGAGCAACTGGATAGAGAATAGCATGAGAGTAAAATAATGAAATGAAAAAGTCAAAAAATTGTTGTAGTTTTAGAATTATGTTTGGATAGAGAATAGCATGAGCTAATTTTGTGCCACAAGGCAAATTTTTTATTGACTTGTCATAATCCTTAGGGAGAGCAAAGTATTGTCAACTTGTAGCTATAAGCCAGAGTTGAAAAGGCCAAAATGGAGCTCTAAGGTTAGAAAAAGAATCATTATTTTTAAGATAACGTATAGCAAGATTAATATTTACAAGAAGGGAAGCAAGCAATGAAGAACTTAAGGCAAGCTCTCGACCGTCATGCAAGAGAACTGTTAGAGGTAAAAGGGAAGAGGCAATTTTTAACGAAGATACACAACATAAATGCTTACACAACAAATATAACAAAAATGCAATATGTTCTTCATCAGTTACAAGCAAATATTTTTCTCCCTGAAAAGCTTTTATGAAATTCAAATAGGAAGAGTTTTTTTAAGTGATGAAGATTGATTTTTTGTAGTTGCTATTTGACAAATTAAAAGAGGGGAAATTGTTTCACCATTCAATTTATGAATCATCAAACAAAGATGGACCTATTGGACCATAAGGTACATGCATTGTGTTTGATAAAGGTAATCAAAAAGAAATTGTAGCTCCTAACAAAGGTGGAATGCATTTTATTGAAATTCTAAATACTTAGATTGCATAAAAAATACCAATCTTTTTCCAAAAATCATTTTCTTTATTCTAAATCCTATCAAGTCAACTTCAATATATAGAAGATGCATATGGAAAGTTCTGAAACATTCGATTGTCTTTTGAGATTCATAATGTGACAAAAATGGATTTAGAAATAAACAAGGGTTTTTGCAAAAAAAAAAAAAGATTTATTTGCAAATTTAAAAAAATTAAAAGGACCTAAGTAAAAGCATGGTAATTCACCCTCGTCAATTTCAAATTCTAAGAAAAGAATTAGAACCTTATGCCAAAGAATAGACAAATTTCTAGATAAAGGCTCATAGACCTTCATAACCCCATACACTTGAGAAGAATAGATGGATGCAAAAGCCATGAATGCTTGAAATAAAGCTTGGTTGGAAAGTTTGAAAGATCTCACAAGAGTGACTAAGTGCACATAGAGAAAACTCATAAAAGAGAAAAAGAAAGAATGTTCAAAAAAATGGAAGCGAAGTGAAAAGTTTGAAAGTGAAGATATTTAAAAAAGAGAGAAAAAGGTGATTAATTGTTCATTATTGTGCATTCAAAAGGCGTGAGTTTATAGTGTAATGGTCTACAAGTATAGCCCTCATCATTTGTCACATTCCAACCTATGGGATGTAACTGGCGTAGGAAGTCACCGGTAAAGCCTTCCTACAAGCCTGACCATGCAATTTATACCAGAACCAATAAATTCAATAAAATATGACTAATTTCATTCATTATGATTCTACTGAAAATCAGGCAAAACCACCTCTATTTTTCAGATATCCAACAAAATGCCAATACATAAAAAATGGGCTACATGCCCCAAAATCACCTGTATGACAACAACAATATGCACAGTGGCCCAGGCTAATGCAAAATAACCCAACTGGGCAGCCAGACAAAACATACAATGCAACTATACACAAGGTCCTATCAACTGCTAACAGTGTCCATCATGGGTATACCTAGTCAATCTGCCAAAATGATCTACTCACTCAGCGAGCAGATCTGGAATCTGGATGGGACGGAGGGATGGAAGGAGAATCCTGGGGCTCAAAAAAACATGAAACAAAGAATAGTGAGTTTCATAGAAACTCAGTGAGTAAACAGACCCTTTTAACCCATTTAAAATCCCAAAGCTTC
>JANHAO010017123.1:0-14112 GCA_026873985.1 Saraca asoca
CAAACATTACTTGGCAAAAGAATCAACCGAAGAGAGAGCCACTTATACTCTCTCTGAACTTCATCCAGTCAAGTAACATTGCCAAAGAGTTAAGCTTATGACTTAAAAAGAGCGCTTCTTGGGAGGTAACCTAAGTTTAATTTCCTAATTTTCTTCCTTTCATTTGTTTTTTTTTTTCAGTTTTTGCCTCAAAAAAAAAAGGAGAGAGAAGAGAAAATTCTTGATGAAGAACATAGTAGTAGACTAAACCTAAGCCAATGTCATCCTCTGCCACCATCACCAGAAAACCACTAGAGCAAGTACAATTCTTTCCCCTCCTTTTTGAGTTTTCATGTATTATCTACGTTGGGGATAATGTAAAATTTAAGCATGGGAGGGTAAGCTTTGCTTTTTCTTTTTCATATTTTTGTTTTGGTCTTTTATGTTTTTGAGTCATATCTTGCTCTTATGCCTTATTCCCATTAATAAAAAAAAAATTAGACTAACAATTAGTATTGAATCCATGAAAGCTTGATTTGAGATAGGTTTTGAATTGAATATTCTTGAATTAGTCTTCTTTCTCTAGAATTGAACCATAGATCTCTTAAAATAAAGATAACAATAATTCCATGATAATTGCATGTTCTTGATGACTTTTGGTATAATGAAAGTGTGAAGATAAGGAGAGGTGAAGAATGAGGGAGTTAGTATGCCCAAAAAGGTCTTTGCTCTGAGTACCGACCTTTCGGGTTCCAAAAAGGCCTTTGGTATGAGTACCTAGAACCTTAGACCCCAGTGAGAAGGAGCATAAAATGCACTCACTGGATGATAAAAAAAAGTAAAAAAAATAAAAAAGGGAGAAAAATTTTCTAAGTGAGATGGAGCATAAAATGCACTTACTATAAAAAAAAGATAAAGTAAGTAAGGCTAGGGAGATCTGAAGGAAGAGGAATTCACTTGAGTACTGTAAGAGTCATCCTGATTCATGTAAATAAATAAATGAATGAAAAGAAAGAAGTTGAAGATTAGAGGTTCAATGTTAGATAGGGAAGACTAATCAAAGAATGTTTTATTCATGATTTTATTGATATCTTACTGATTGGATGAGAAACTGATTATTTTTCTTTGTTGAAAGATTAAATTTTCCCCTTTTGATAAGAATATTGTGATGATTTGCTTGAGGACAAGCAAAAGTTCAAGCACTCCACCGCTGGTTCTCCACCTTGTCACTAATAGCAATCGAAAGCTCGCTAAGTGAGTTTGCTTTTCAACCTTTTCATTGTGCATCTACTTCTGGCAATATGAATTGAGATTCACATTAGAGCTTAGGAATTATTACTCATACGATAAGGACTCTACTTTCAATAGCAGGGTTTTCTACTTCTACTTAATGTAATATACCTTTTAATTATTCTATTTTCTCCATTTTTTTATTTGATTTTCCTGTCATTGCATTTGTGATTAAAAAAATGTGTCTGAGTCTTGTCAACCTCAATGGCCTACTTGTAGTCTTAGTTTAGTTAAGACTTGTAGGGAGTTTAGGTTAAACCTTACCTAAACTAACCCAAGTTTCTTTCCAAATGTAGTAAAGAACAAGGAATCTAAAGTAATTGTTGTGTAGAGAAAAAAAAACACACAAAGAAACATGTAAACATTAGATACAAGCAAAGGATAAAACAAAAAAAAAGGATATGAAAACATTATCCAAGGCCAAATTTGGTGGAGAAGAATCACACCTTGAGTCAAGAGTCCTTGCTAGTGCACACTCATGATTCTTCAAATAATGCCCTTTATCCACAATCAAGTAGCACCAGTGAATTTTCTTAATGCCTTACCTCTCATTTTTTCTAACTATGCCATTTGTAATGTAAGACCTGCTCGCAATTGGAGTTCTTATCCTATCTTAATTAGAAATTCAATGTATGGCTTTTTCCACCAAGTGTAAAACCTACTTGTAGTTAGAGTTCTTGTGTCTCAAAGAAGAATTCTCTAGCTGTCTATCTTTTTTTTTTTTTCATAAAGACCTTTGGTGCTTCTCCTTTGGCATGCATTATGCACCGTATACATTTCTTCTTTTTTTGAACTAGTTCTCATTCTCATGATGAATACTTGCTAATACATGAGTGCCTCTTATATCTAATTGCTTTCATATTTTTAATGTAGTGATAAGCTGGGACTAAATCTAGAGCTAGGGTCCTTTGCTATTGGAGTGATGATTTGGACCATTGATCTAGCTCATTCCACACTAGAGCAAGTAAGGCTATATATCATAATTTAGAAACTAAAGTATATAGGGAACTTGTCTTCTTTCTTGCTGATTTTTCAAGAACCTAGACTTTTAATGGAAATGTTGTTAGATAAGTTTGTGGAAAGAAACCTGACACTTATTGTTCATTATTTTAATAGATGGAACCAATTCGCAATCTTTTTACTACTCTTTTCCTTTGATCCATGTTTACTTTCTCTAGAGCCATGTTAATATATTACTAGCATCTATAATTTTGGTGATTGTCATAAAAACAATAATAATTGCTAGTGTTGTGAAAGGATTTGGAAACAAAAAAAGTACAATTCTTATGAGATTTATTTATTAATTGGATAAGTTTAGTGTTATTTTTCAATTTCCTCAATGGTTAAGGCATACAAATTCATATATCTGTGTAAGTTGGAATGTGAATGCCACAAATTAGATGAGATGAGAAGAGCACCTCATGAGTTCAAGATTGCTTGTATAGAGGGTACTTATCAAAATGCAAAACCTTATTA
The DNA here is from genome assembly GCA_026873985.1 of Saraca asoca. Lineage (NCBI taxonomy): Eukaryota > Viridiplantae > Streptophyta > Magnoliopsida > Fabales > Fabaceae > Saraca > Saraca asoca. The sequence continues at coordinate 2,746 of JANHAO010017123.1, forward strand.
TTAAATGTAACTAACAAACACATTCGAATCCGTCCTCTTAACTCTTACTAACATTTTCATTTATATTTTTGATAATAATATTTTGTCGGATATTAAAAGTCTTTTCCCTCCTTATTATAATCCACTTTATGTGGGATTTAGCAATAGAGACACATATGAGCTTAGTTACATGAATATTGGAATTCCAAAGAGTAAAATATTTCTTATTAACCCTAACATTTGCATCCTGAATAGATTTTTCTTGCTAATTGTGTTTTGTTTAGTTCCTCCAGCGTACTTACTAAATTATGCCTCAACACAAATAGGGTGAGGTGGCTATAAGTAGTCACTATATTGATGAGAAATCATATATATGATTGCATACCCTTGAAAAATTTGCATTTGCTTGCAATTTGCATCAAAATGCCATGCATTGAATTTTTTATCAAGGTATCCAATGTTTCTCCCTTTTGCTTCATTAATCTAAAAGTTATGGTCCCTTATTTCCCTTTCATTTGATAATTCTAATATTATGTCATTAGTTATTTTATGATTGTATACATCTAGTTGATGATGTAGGATGTGCTAAAGTTAATCTCATGTATGAAAATCTCTAACTTTTATATATTCAGTTTATGTTGGACTGATGGCTCTTATTATGTCCAAATCTATGCTCTACACATTAACTCCTACTCCTTGTATAGCTATTAGAGACAAAACTATAAATCATTCATTCTGGTTGTAAAGTTATTCTCCTATCATCAATTATAGTTGGCAGTTGTTAGTGAAGCTTCAAATTCAATGAACTAAAAGCTTGCCAGCTGCTTTAATATTTTAACTCTTTATCAATGGTCGTCTGAATATGGATAGCAAGCTTATCATTCTAATTCTTTTAAATACGCATTGTATTATTCATAGGCTTTATCAAAATAAATTGCAACAGTAATTTTATTTTATTTTATTCTATTCTATTTTTACTTTTGATCAATTGAACAACATTCAAGCACTATTTGTAGTTTTTAGTGTTAAAGAAGACTCAAAACCTATTTTCCCATTAGATGATTATCTGGCATTTTTCAAAACAAGTATTAAGTAAATTGTTATTCTCTAGGCTTCTTTGATTGCCTTATTAGCAATAAAATTCTAAACATCTTTTTCAGTGAGTGACCTGCTGGGTGAAGAAATGATGTAAGCAATTGGGACCTCACTAGACTCAGCATTAGGATATCTACAAAAAGGTAGTAACTTAACTTTGAAATTAATATACAACATATGTATTTTGTGAGCTTTTGTACTTAATTAAAATGATGTAGCAAATCTAAGCTAAATGTATGTCTATTTACTTGTGATACTCTATACTTTCTTAGTGATGCCTAAAAGTTTAGATGAAGTACAAAATCTTTCTAACATATAAGCTGATTCACACTCAATATAACAAGCTCATGAACTCATAGGAAATACAGAGAAAATAGATTAATTTTATTTTTTTATTTTTACTTTTCAACTTTTATGTATTGGACTGAAATGTCTTTTTGACTGCAGTGGCAGTTTGGGTACAATTCCTATTTTATTAGGAATCATCTCCTTGTGTATCTACAACTAATCTTAAGGTAAGAAGAAATTTATCTTGTCATACTAGTTTTGTTTATTTAAAATGCCAAACTGATCATGATCTTTTATTTCTACTCTTGTAATTAATTTTCTAGGTTTGTTAGACAGTTTCTCTACAGCTACAGCACCTTGACACTCTGGGTGCTTGTTGTATAGGTAATACCAATATACCATATACAATAAAATGAATTTTCATGGACTTGTATTTCATGGATTTATGTCAGTTTGTTTTGAATTTTGTTCAAACATATATATTCCATGGAATAAACTATAGTTGTTAGAGACTTTGACTCAATAAATGGCATTGAAAATTTTGTTCCCAAATTTTTAGTAAAATGTTTAGTGCTTTGACTAGTAATATAGAACAAAAGCTAGGCAAACATGCCCTACCTATTAATATTTACTAAATTCTCAAAATTTAGCTGCAATTTAAGTGTTATGGAACTAAATGGATATACATTATGCTAGTTTTTCTATTGGAATCTTAAAATGCAGTTAATGATTGTTCTATTTCTGCATACATGATCCACACTTTGAGTTTACTTATGTCAGTTTGTGTGGGGCTATTGGTTGTTGTTTATACTGGATTGGTTGTTCTTTGTTAGTTTGATTGTTTCCCTTTGCTTACAAATTGTCATTTCTTTCTTTCAATGGCTAGGTATTAAAACCATAATTCATGGGATTAACTTGGAAAAAATAAAGCTATGATAATGAAACGATGAAGTTCATTTCATGAGTAGGCAGAATATAATGTTCAGTCAAAGAATTAAGTAAAGAAGTTGAAAGCATTGCAAATTGCATTATCGACTCATTTTTTCCTGCATGATGATGGCATGTTTAGACATTGTATGATAATAGGTTAATTTTTCCCTTTCATGATAATATCCTTTTATGAAGTCCCAACTAGCTACCAAAAGTCTGTACTTAGATCCAAGCCAGCAACTAAAAATTCTTATGCTTACTAGTCCTAATAAGGTAGCCATTATGGCTCTTCTTCCTACCTCTAATAGTGCCTTCCTTGTGTTTTAAAACCATAGATATGGATAAATCATGGATTAATTGGTCAAGGACTACAGATGAGTATAAGGAAGGATTGAACAAGTTCCTTGATTTTACATTTCAACAACAATCTATCGAAAGGAGAATAATTTGTCCATGTTATAGTTGTAAATTTAAAAAATGATTGAATAGAGCAAAAGCATATGACCATTTATCTCAAAAGCAATTTCCAGCTAAATACACTAAGTGGATATAGCATGGGGAATGCAACAAACCTCAAGAGAGTGCATGTGGTTGAAATTTCCCAAAATATAAGTCTCTAACTTCCTTTAGAAGACATGATCAATGATAAATTTAGTTTTAATAGTTTGCACGATGACAAGGTTAACTCATCTAATGAAGATGTTAGTAATAATGACAAGATGTAGGGACAGACAATGGATAAAGTCACTATCGAGTTTTATAAATTACTCAATGATGGAAATCAAGAATTTTATGAAGGGTGTATGAAGTACTCCAAACTATTTTTTTGAATAAAATTGTACCACATCAAGTGCTTGTATGGCATGATAGATAAAGCCATGACAATGATCTTGGAATTATTGAAAGATGCATTCGTGCATACTAAGATACCTAGTTCTTTGTACAAGGCTAAGAGAACCATTACCAAACTTGATCTCAATTACACTAAGATACACATTTGTCCAAATATGATTGCATGTTTATCCCATAAGCATGTTTGGGAGCAGTTATCAAAGATTTAGTGGCATCCACTCCAGCTGTTCATCTAGCACCCTTCTTGTGAATCAAGAAGAATTTCAAAGGCTTAAATCAAAACTACATCAAAATGAAGATAAGTTCCATCATACTAAGGAGGAGTTGGTTGAAACACAGGTGCAAGTGCGTGCGATTATGGACTACATTAAGGTGATAAAAGGGTGCATTCCACCCCATTTGTCCACTTAGCCACCTGCTAATCAACAAGTACAATTTTGTCATATGATATCTTTTAAGATTGCTAATGCATTGTTAAAAAATATGCTAGTTATCAGATGTTCTAGTATGATATCTTTTAAGATTGCTAATGCATTTTTAAAAAACATTAGCTCCAACCAAAACCAATTTCCCGCATACACAATATTGCCTGTTAAAAAAATAAACCAATAAAAATATACCAAGGAATGACTTCGATTGAAGGTGTTAATGCATTTGAATCATATGTTATTTTAATTTAATGATCATTATTTGCACCATGTGAGACAAAACAAAACACCTTAACCTCTCAACATCACTACACTAGAGAACGCTTACAAACAGAAGTATAACTGTATGAGGTATATCAAACACTACCATTAACTTAACAAAGACCTAATACAGCCTGTAGAAGAGATAATCATAGCAAAGATTGGAGCATTATATATTATAAGGTTAGAAAGAGAAAATATTCCTTGTTGAATGAACAAGTATTATAGATTATGCTTTTTCAATTGTATGTTGGTTTACATGAAACAAATGCCTTTTTTCTGTTTAATATCAATGTATTGAAGAAAAATTATAGCTCTATCAAAATCTTTCCATTTTTATTTTTTTGGATGGCGTTGAAGTTAATTTGAAGATCAATTTTCACTCACAGATGCAAGAAGATCACTAGGACAGAGTAATCAAGACAAAAATACTACTGATCATGCTCGATCTTTTTAGGTTCTATTGTATTTCTTGTTTTAAATAGTTTTGGAATGGAATGTAAAAGTCAATTAATGTTATGAGTTTTGGTTGTATATATGAATATTTTATTTTCTTTAATTTGTAATGTGAAACAAGTTATATTCGAAACTTTTAAATATATTCAAATTTGTGTTTTTAATTATATAGATTTATTATCATATTGGTTTTCATTTTATATTGATTTCTTATTACATCATGGGTTTGTATTTTTATTTTACAGGAATAATTAGTATCATTAATTAATACAATAAACATAATGAATAGCCTAAAATTTTTTAAAAAAATATAAAAAAATTTGGCAGTGGGCATATAATATCCAACAATTTTAGTAAAAAATTTTAAAAATAATAGCAGCAGTTACATAATCCTTATCAATCTAAATTGCAAATTTGTAAAAATAATAGCAACGGTTACATAACCCCTAGCAATTTAAACTACAAATTTTTAAAAAATAATAGTGGTAGTTATATAATTCCCACCATTTAAATTTCAAATTTTTTTAATAAAAATAGAGATGGTTAACGGTCAAAAAATAATCATCACTAAATGCTCGATGCATAATTCTAGTGGTTGCATATAATTACCACTAATGTTAACCTACCGTCATGTTTTTTGGCGGTTCTAATAACTTCCGCCATTATACTTGATAGTGATTCAATTACTGCTATAGTCAATACATAGCCATCGCTATTTTAAGCGCCTTTTGTAGTGTCTACTTGTCAAATTGCAAACTTGTATTCTTCATATTCATCATGACAACTAGGGTTTTATAGACTGAGAGATCCTGTCAAGGCTAAAACAGACCGAAGTAAACCTGCAAGATCAAGGATAAATCAAATCAGAATAAGTTAAAAATTTGATTACCAAAATAGATCAAATGACGATTGCAACTAATTCTAATATATAATTTTTACTTGTGCATTCACATTTTATTCATGTTTTGGTAACATAATTTCAATCAGTCTACTTCTTCAATAAAATATTTGACAATTAAAATATTTCATGTTGAAATTGATAAAATGAATATATTTCAAGAATGAAAATGTTAAATTATGCATAATTTCACATTATTTTATTCTAAAATATTCAATTGTAAAATTGAAACATTGTTGATTGCATTTTCCTACTCAGGGCTGAGAAAATTGGGAAAATGAAAAAGAGGGAATTAATTAGATTTTGGGAAATTAATTTGCGGCAAATGACGCGGACGTTCACGCTAGAAAAATTTCCCACTGAACCTATCCGGTTGTTATAAAACACCACCAAAGCCACAAATGTTCATCGCCTTTTCAAATACTTAATGGTGCTCGATAAATTGTCAGTGTGTAGTCATGTTGATGGCGTTTTATTGTTAGCCCCGGTAAAGAACTGTCACAAAATTCCAGAATTTTTTTTGTAGTGTCAAGCCGAGCATTTCACATAGATTTTCAGTTTTAAAATTTATTTTTAAAGTTCATGTTTTTGTCTCCTTTATTTTAGACTTAAAACTATATACATACATTTCATTTCAGTACCCTTTTTTTTTTGGGGGGGGATTTTGGATTTTGAGAAGTTATTTGTATGATACAGATATGATGCAGATAAAATGACAAAAACTCTGATAGAATAAGCACCAAGTAACTGGAAGTAATATCACTCAGTAGTAGATCCGAGCACCACATATTTTTTCAGTAAATCAGTCCTATAAAAGAATAATATAATTAATTACTTACCTTCCTTGTAAAATAACCCGGAGATATCATTTGGTTGACTATACCAACTCCAAGAAAATGTTCAATCTGCCCAACAGACCACTAGATTCATGAACAAGTCTTAATTAATTAACTAGCTGACAACTACCGCCGCTTAACATGGGAATGTCCGTTAGATTCATGAACAAGTCTTAACCAATCAACTAGCACCGCTTAACATGGGAATGTCCACTAGATTCATGAACAAATCTTAATCAATTAACTAGCTAACACCTACCACCACTTAACATGGAAATCTTACGTGAAATGTCCTTAGTTTATTGAAAAAGAGGTTGATAGATAAATTCAATTAAGCTCGCTATGAGTGAAAATGTGTAGTTATGGTTGAAGTTGATGAATTTCTTTTTCTAAGTGACAATGTGAAGTTGTTGGCGAAGTTAATTAATTTCTTTTTCTTATTTAAGAAAGTAGAAAGTGGACAATCTACCGCAATCAATAGGAGGAGGGAAAAAAAAAGGAAAGAGTGCATAACTCTTGTTTGACTCAACCAAATCATAAAAGAAAGACCATCTTACATTGGCGTAATAAGCTTCTTATGATCAAAAGGTGCATCCTCTCTCTATGTCACAACTAGTTTTTTGCAAAAATATGCATGTGATCAAAACAAATTCAAGATCTTACTCTAGATCTGTCGGCTCATCAGTTTTGATGAAGATATTAAAGGTTGAATCAGATATTAACATAATATATTTTCCTGTAAGAGTTTCTTCAAACATCAACTTATTATCTCTGGAGTCACTTGCAAATTGAGTTATATCAGTCTTTTATTGATTCTTTTTATTGTTTACCATCGTGATAGAAAGTTTGAATCTATCATTACAAAATTAGTTTGCTTTAGAAAAATAGACTATTTATATGTTAAATAACTTTCTTGTAAGTCGTTGAAAAGACTTGTTTAAAATGGGATGCAGATTTAGGTTTTTTGATAACAGAGAAGCTGTCTTGTCACTTTCAGGTGATGTTTCACATTGAAAACTAGAAAATTGGAAATGCGTATACGGCAATGGGTGTCAATTAATTCCATCAGCGGTTTGCATGTCTTTAACTTGGCTAGGTATATATGAGCATGTCTGGTTCCCACAAAATACAGTTGGGCGGGCCAAAACTTCCTTTTACTGAGAATGAGAGTAATTCGGAAGGCCAGCCAATTTTGGTGGTTGGTATTTTTATATTTAGCATAAGTTTATTATAGAATATGACTCCCTCAATGTGAAGTTAGGATAGAGTTAGAGGTGCAACGCATAAGGATAAAAAGAACATATGTTCGATTAAAACCGAATCAATATACACCTTGAAAATTTCTCCGCGACTGATCGATCGGATACCTACAACATAAAAGGATTAGAGGAGCGAGGTTGTTAGAAACAACACCAAACACACTTCAATACTTAAATTAGCGAGAATGTAGGTGTGTTAGTGGAAAAGAACTAGTCATTAAATTAGGATGGTGATGCTTATCTGTAGTCTCTTGAAACACTCAAATGCTATAAAGAGATGGGACCATGTCTGAGATTTCTGCCTAGGATGCAAGGCGCATGCCCCATGCCTAGTTGCTGAGTGATGCAAGGCATATTTTAAGCTTGTTGGTTAACTTGTGCTGACCGAGTACTCGCACTCATTTTTTGCTGGTGACTGAACGTTTATTGATCGTTTGGTCATACCTCATTGTATCTGATTACGTATTTTAAGCTTCTTTCTCAAAAACCAAACTAATTCTGTAGACATTTACATATATTTGATATACAAGACATTAGCCTTATTTGATCAAATAAGAGTTATTTATTAGTTTTACAATATTTAGAATGATTTTTTAATCATTCTCATCACGTTGAGATTGAACTTCTTTTTTTTAATCAAAGTAAGTAAAGACATCCATCATGTAACAATTAGAAAGCTTACCACTCAATTAAGAAATAATTTATCATATAATATATTTCATACATATTTTTTATAAAAAAAATTTATATATCAATAATAGGATTATCAAAAATTAAATTAATCCAAATAATTGTATCTTTTGTATTTTAAATGTTAACCAATTAATTGATAAAATTAAATCATCCAAATTTTTAAAATCAATATTTTAAAAATAAAAAAATTGATTTAAATAATTATTCATTATCTTTAAAATAATTTATTAACTTAATTAAACATTCAAAATCCGATGAATCAACCAAAATATGACAAAAAAGGGGTTTACCAATCATTCTAACCTCAACACAACCTGACTTCTTGCTTGCATGCCCCACCTAATGAAACTAGAGGCATTCCCACTTCTATCAGTTATTACAATCACCACAATCAACCGGAAAATATATATTACATTTTTTAATCAATCAGTACGTCATCCAGCATTTATAGGCCCTGATTTGTCATTGTCATAGTATTATAATTGTCCTTGGTGCCGATTACCAATGAAGTAGAAAGAATGATGAAAGTTTCCCTTAAACGCCGTGGTTTCGAAGTTCCGTATCTTTTAGCAAGCCGCGTGTCTCCGTTGACCGTCATAACATCTCATGTGTTAGAGAGACTGTTCTCTCTAAATTTCAAGTTTTATTCTTATTAAAACACACATTAATTATTGTTTCAATTATTATTTTTAAAAGAAGTTATAAAGATCAATTATGAAATTAAATAAATAATGTATAAATAAATAACTATCAAATTATATAAATTGAAAACATATATTTAATATAATTAATAATAAATTTATTGTGTGATTTATATTATATTTTAATTTATATATTAATTATAATAATATGGTATAATATTTTTTCTTTAATTAGTCCCGCTACTCACGGTTGGAATCACTTGCACGTATTCAAAGAAATGTAATGAGATCATGGCAGTTGTGCGCAATTGTTAGGTCTGCACGGGATGGATTACAACTTGAGGAACTGATGTGTAGGGTGATCATGGGATTCATGGGGGGTTAAGGAATTTGTGTTGGAACAATATTCTTAAAATTTTCTTGTGAGGAACTGATTTGTTCGTTGATCACGGGATTCACGAGGGGTTAAGGAATTTGTGTTGGAATAATATTCTTAAATTTTTTTTTTTCGGATTAGATTATCAAATGTGAAATAATATTATTTATTTATTTATTCAATATATGATTAATGTGACAATGCATATATTTACATTATTAATAAATCTATTATTATTATGTATATTTTGTTGACTGAATTATTGATGATGATAAGATTAGCCTGTTCCATTCTTATAAGAAGAGATTCATGCTCTTATCTTATATATCACTGTTATTGTCACATTAAGATAAATCTCACGCTAATGATGACATTTATACTAGAAAACAGTTCATCTCTTTTTTTTTTTTTCTTTATTCTATTTTTTTTCACAGGTCATCATAAATAGATATCATATATAATAATACAAATATCTGATTATCTCCAAGTACATGTTGAACTATTCGATTTATTATTTTATATATATATTATAGAATATAATTAGATGAATCATAACTCAATTATTTTCAACAAATGATATTAGAGTCCTGTTAATCACATTTTATGGTTATATATTATTTTTTGTAATGAAGTTATATTGTTCTTAAGTGAATCTATGTGTAAAATAATTGATTATGAAATTTTGAAATTTTTATTCCATACAATAACATAATTATTTGACATTTTGAATTGAATAAAATTATTGAATGTATATAAAGAATTTAGAGTTACAAATCTCCGGTTTTCATGCTTTTCAAAAGAACTCATCTGTTTTTTTTTCTTTTTTCTGTTTTCACAGTTTTCGCAGAAATTTTCTTCAACAAATTCAAAATCCTTTTTCAATTACGGATTCCTTTCGTTTGACAAGAAAAAGTTGATCAAGACTTATGTATGTGTTTTGGTGCGATGCATCTTATAATAATTGATATTATCATTAAAAGTATAAAAAAAAAAAAAGAGTGTAGAACGATATTTCCAGATTGGGATCAAATAAAAAAAATTAAATAATAATAATAATAATTGTTTATCAGGAAACTGGGCTAAGAAAGTCTGGCAAACCATATTTTAGTCAATTAAAATCAAATTTCCTTTGGATCTCTCTCTATGTCAATAGACCAATTGTTTTGATTTATGACTCTTTTGTCTTCACACTGTTGATCTCGACACATTGTTGATTGGAAATATTGATGATCATTTTAATTTCTTTTTATTTACGTGAGTTCGGTTTAACTTGATTTTATAGAATTTTTTATATATTTCAAATGTCATATTTAAAATTATTTATGTATATTTACATGGATTTCAAATCTCTCCCTAATTTTAAATTTTCTCTCGATTTTGAAAAAGTGCTGTATGAGTACAATTTGTATTATGTAATAATTCTTTATCTAAATTACTATTAATTATATTTGTATCATTAAGATTTATAGATTTTGAGATCAATTACATAAAATATTATGTAAATAAATATGCCTGTTACACTTCCATATTTTAAATATGATGTGACATGAATTATAATGTTATATTTTATGACTTGATATGAGATAAAAAAAATTGATATGAGATTAAAAAAAAAAAAAAACAGAACAAAAGGGGACATCTACAGCTACATCCATCCAGATGGCTTGGGTGTTAGCATGTGGGTATTATCGCTTTTGAAGATTACAACCATCCACAAGAACTGAATGTTCATTCTGGTTGGGAGCTGCTCAGCTTCGCATAGCAGTCTTGTCTATGATTAGTTCCAGAAGGTTTACACAGATAAAGACAAAATAGTGTTCATCAATTTGTATTATGTAATAAATATTTATCTAAATTACTATTAATTATCTTTATATGATTAAGATCCATAAATTTTGAGGTCAATCACATAAAGTATTGTATAAATAAATTTATATATTTCACATTCATGTTTTAAATATGATATGATATGGATTTTAATATTATATTTTATGATTTGATGTGAAAAAAAAAAATTTACAATTATATGATGGGATCTGAATTTTAATATTATATTTTCTGATTTGGTGTGAGGCAAAAAAATGAGGACATCTACAGCTACGTGATTTAATATTATGTTTTATGATTTGGTGTCAGACATCTACAGCTACATGATGTGACACGAATTTAATACTATGTTTTATGACTTGATGTGGGGCAAAAAAAGAAGGACATCTACAGCTGCATGATGTGACATGAATTTTAATACCATGTTTTATGACTTGATGTGAGGAAAAAAAACAGGGGACATGCACAGCTACATCCATCCAGATAGCCTGGGTATTAGCATGTGGGTATCATTGCTTTTGAAGATTACATCCATCCACAAGAATTGA